>MU670978.1:0-24307 GCA_026770625.1 Nicotiana glauca | reverse complement strand
TAAATATATATATATATATATATATATATATATATATATTTATTTTGTATTTCTTCATCATGTTTGCTACCCCATCCATGAAATTTTCTTTCCGTCTTACATCAACTGTTGCTGATTACTTTTAAAAATATGGAAGGAGATCTTTGTTTGTGATTCTAGGAGAAAAAGAACCTTATTTATCTGAGTTCTTAATTTTTATTGTGTTTGGCTAGCTTTGGTAAGTCTATGATTAATGGCAAGAGGTTTAAGTTGAAACTTATTTGGGACATTTATATAAGATCTCCAATTTTAAATGCATTCCGTCATCATTTGATGTTGAAGTTAATAAAGAGCATTTAAAAATTTATTCAAATTGCAACTTAAGGATTTTCATCTGATTTTTTCATATGTGTTAATTAATCTAATCTAATTTAATCAAAACTATCCAATTTGACTATTAATAAGCGAAGTTTGTCAAGAGATAAAGCGAGTATAAAGGAAATGTATATAAATGTGGTTTGTGGTCTTCCAAATGATATATGTTTGACTAAAAAGTATCAGGCCTTCCTAGTTAAATCAATTCAATAAAAAGATTTGGGGCAAATTTTAGCCAAAGATAATTAATTTTAAATTTGAGATAAATGACATGATTGAACAAGCACAATTAAACATAAATTTTGTTTACAACAGCGATTGAGTGCTGCCTCTTTTTTATGTCACAATTTCTCATGATATTTATACCAAACACATTCCTTACCCAGCTGTACTTAGTCGGAGTTCCTAAGTTCTTGGAATATCATATAGAATATTCCTCTAGAATATCTGGGTGATGAATTGGCCGTTCAGACCGAATTGAGTGTTCGACCTTGACCGTAGCCAAATCACTTTCCGGCATATCTCTTCCTACACGCGACTTCGACTTGATTACTTTTTCTTAAGTAAAATTACTTTTATCAGATTTTTACCCCATACAATATATACATTATTATGACATTACTTGGTTCTGAACTTAGAGTTGGAAGTTAAAAAATTAAGGATATTTAATCCTTAACTTAGAGTTACAAGCACATAAATTAAGGAAAAATAGTCCTTAACTTAGAGTTACAAGCATAGAAGTTAAGGACATGTAGTCGTGAACCTTGAGTTCCAAGTTCAAAAGTTAAGAAAATGTAGTCCTGAATTTAGAATTAAAACGTTTAAAAGTTAAGGACAAGTAGTCATAAACTCAGACTTATAAGCTCATAAATAAGGACAACTAGTCCCAAACTTACAGTAACAAGCTCATAAGTTAAGGACACTTGTCTTGAGCTTTATTAGCGAAAGGGTATTTTCGTCCGGACGGGTAAAGTTTATTAAAGTAGTGGCTAAAAACTAAAGATATTTTAAACAAGGGCTTAAAAGTAAATACACATCTTACTAGTGGCTAATTGTGCACTTCCTCCCATGTTTGATACATGTGTCGCAGAAGAATTCTTTTAACTCGATTTTAACTGTTAATTTTGATACCAAATCAGTCAAAATCACCTCCAATCTTTCTTAAAATTTTTACATTTTGAGTTCCAAGTTCAAAAGTGATGACCCAAAGGGTCATCACCTGTTTTTCTACCCATTCTATACTTTTGAGGCCTTAAAAATATTATTTACGGTTGCCACGAATTGTGTACGCAGTCCGTGCGCGTAGCTGGAAAGCTTAAATATGAATTATGTGAGAAAAATGCTAAATTTTGATATTAAAATGGATAAATTTGACTTCGGTCAATATTTTGGGTAAACGGACCCGGACCTGAAATTTGGCGGTCCCGGTGGGTCCGTAGGAAAATATGGGACTTGGGCTTGTGCCCGGAATCGAATTACGAGGTCCAAAGCCCGAGAAATAAATTTTTGTGTGAAATTGTTTTCTATAAATAATTAAGGAAATTGGAAACAAAATTTGATTAGAAGGCTATGGTATCGGGCCCGTAATTTGGTTCCGGTACCCGGTACAAGTCTTATATATGATTTAAGCACTTTCTGTAAAGTTTTGTTAAAAACAGACGTCGTTTGATGGGTTACGGACTTAAAATGGAAATTTGATGTTTTATGAAAATTTGGAAGGAATCATGGATTTTGAAGCTTAATTAGATGTATATGGTGTTATTTTGGCGATTTGATCGCACGGATAAGTCCGTAAGATGATTTTGAGCTGGTGTGTATGTTTGGTTTGGAGCCTCTAGGGCTGGAGGGAGTTTTGGATAGGTGTCGAAGTGCACTTTGAACTTAGAGAAAATCTGGTGCATTCAGTCCTGCAATTTTCGCATTTGCGAAGCATGCCTCGCAAATGCGAGCCTGGCATCGCAAAAGCGAGGAAGGGAAGATTGTACCTGGGTCGCAAATGTGAACAATTGGTTCGCAAATTTGAAAATGATCCAGTCGCAAATGCGACCTTCAGGCTCGCAAATGCGGAGTCTGGACTATCGCAAATGCGACATAAGTGTCGCAAATGCGATGCCCTTTTTTTTGCTCAGGGTTCGCAAATGCGAACATGACTTCGCATTTCTCATATTTGGTCGGGGTTCACAATTTTCGAACCCCAGTTCGCAATTCCCATATCTGAGGCCCAGCAAATTTTATACTTAGTAGAATTTGAACCATTTTTCACCATTCTTTCAAAACACAAACTCCTTGGGCGATTTTTCAAGAACAAGTTTCATTCCAAATTATTTGTAAGTCGATTTTTAGTCAATTCCTTCAATCATTAACATCATTTAACATGTTTTTCACTTAAAATCAATTATTTTCATGAGTGAGGTTGGGAGTTTTGGGTAGAATCTGGGGTTTTTCAAAAAATTGGGGATTGGACCTCAATTTGAGGTCCGATTTAAAAAAAATCATATATTTGGGTTCGTGGGGGAATGGGTAACCGAGTTTTGGTTCGAACCTCGGATTTTGACCACATGGGCCCGGGGGAAATTTTGGAAATTTTGGGCAAAACTTTGAGAAATTCATTTTTATGCATTCAAATTGATTTATTTAGTGTTTGTTAAAGTAATTAAGTGACTTGTGACTAGATTCGAGCGGATTGGAGGTGGAATCACGGGGTAAATCTATAGTTGAGGCTTGAGTTAAGTTCAAGACATCGAGTAAGTGTTTGATTTAACGCTAGCTTGAGGGATTAGGAGTTGAGTCATAATTACTACTTGTTTTGTGTTAAGTACGACGTATGGGCATGGTGACGAGTATCCAAGCTTTGGTGTCGAGAATTACCATGAGTCTTAATTTGATAATTGTGTAGCCTTGTTTGATCCTATGAAAGTTGTGACTGAATATTGGTATTAGTTGTGCAAAGAAGAAGTTGAATAGTATTGGTTATAGTTGACTCTCCCTTGTCGGGATGTTTGACTCGTTGTTATTGTTCCCTTGCCGGAAAGAGTATTAACTTGATTGTTCCCTTGCCGGGATTGTATTATGTATTGTGTTGGAAGTAAAGGGAGTGGGTGGTACGCCTAACATAAGTGATATTGAAATGGGAGCGGGTGGTACGCCTGCTACAAGTGATTTTAAAATAGGAGCGGGTGGTATGCCTACCACGAGTGACATTGAAATGGGAGCAGGTGGTACGCCTACCACAAGTTATATTGAAATGGGAGCGGGTGGTACGCCTACCACGAGTGATATTGAAATGGAAACGGGTGGTACGCCTATCATGAGTGATATTGAAATAGGAGCGGATGGTATGCCTACCATTAAATATTGAGCAGTGGTATCGGGTTGCACGCCTGCAACAAGATGAGTTGAATATGAAAGTTGCCTTATCTTTTCATTTATTGCTAGAAGTTAAACTGTAGATGTACGTGCTATTATACCTGATGTGTTATTTCTATCTGTTTCCCCTGAAGCATGCTCCCTTCCCCAGTTTTAAATGATTATTTTCTTGTTACTTCTACATTGTACTTGTGTGTGTGTGTGTGTGTGTGTATATGCACAGGTTTATCTGAATTCTGGTCCTAGCCTCGTCACTACCTTGCCGGGGTTAGGCCAGACACTTACCAGCACATGGGGCCGGTTGTGCTGATACTACACTCTGTGCTATTTTGAATAGATCCAGGTTTCAAACAGCAGCAGCAGTAGTGTGGGAGCATGCCTTCAGTCCAGCGAGACCCGAGGTAGCCTTGCAGGCGTCCGCAGGCCCGGCGTCTCCTCTGTCATTTATTTTGTCTGTTATCTCATTGTATTCGAGACAGACAGTTTATGTTCTCTTTCAGACGTTTGTATTTAGTATTCTCAGCAGTTCATGAATATTGTGACGCCAGTCTTAGGTAGAGGCTTTTGTTGAATCTTCCACATTTCTATTCAGTTTTCTATGATATTAAAACTTTCGCTTATTATTTAATTTCGTTGCTTTTGTGTTATTGCCGGAAATTGTTAAAAGGGATTATGTTATTAATGAAAAAGTAATTAAATTTGTCTTGCCTAGATCTCATTAGTAGGCACCATAATGACTCCCGAGGATGGAAAATTCGGGTCGTGATAAGTTGGCATCAGAGCTCTAGGTTGCATAGGTCTCACAACTCACGAACAAGCTTAGTAGAGTCTGAGGGATCGGTACGGAGACGTATGTATTTATACCCAGAGGCTACCAAGTTAGGAAAACTTTCACATTTGTTCTTTCTCGTCGTGTGGTTTGGTTTCTCAATGCTAGTTGAATTTCTACTATGTTCTTTCGCAGATGACGAGAACACATGCTTCCTCATCTTCAAATCAGCAATGCGAGCCCCAAGTAGCTCCCGCTAGGGGCAGAGGACGAGGTCATGCTAGAGGCCGAGGTAAGGGCAGATCTCAGCCCCGAGCAGCAGCACCGGTGGTGGAGCCTCAGGTCAACTTCGATGAGGAGGTTCCGACCCCAGCCCTAGCAGTTTCGGTGGGCCCAGCTCAAGTCCCAGAGGGGTTTATTGCTACCCCAATTCTTCAGGACTCTTTGGTCTGATTGGTGGGCCTCATGGAGAGTGTTACCCGAGCGGGTTTGCTTCCTGTAGCACCAGCTATCTCTCGGGCTGGAGGAGGGTCCCAGACTCCTACTACTAGTACTTCGGAGCAGGTAGCTCCCCTGGTTCCAGATCCAGCAGTTTAGCCAATTGGAGCAGCTCAGTCGGGTGTGGTAGCCCAGGTAGGTGATGGGGAAGCTATGTCTGTCGATGCTTTGTGGAGGTTGGATAGGTTCACCAAGCTCTTCAGTACCACTTTCAGTGGTGCATCTACCAAGGATCCTCAGGATTATTTAGACAGTTGCCACGAGGTTCTTCGAAACATGGGCATTGTTGAGACTAAATGGAGTTGATTTTGCTGCATTTTGCCTATCTAGATCAACCAAGACTTGGTGGAGTGATTTCTGTTTAGCTAGACCAGTAGGGTCTCCAGCCTTGACATGGGATCAGTTTTTAGTGTTGCTTCTGGAGAAGTTTCTCCCTATCACACAGCGAGAGGCCTATCGGAGGCAGTTCGAGCTTCTCCATTAGGGATCCATGTCAGTCACCCAGTACGAGACCAGGTTTATTGAGTTGGCTCGCCATGCTACTGTCATACTCCCCACTGAGAGGGAGAGAGTGAGATGGTTTATTGATGGACTCATTCAGCCTATTCGTCTCCAGATAGCTAGAGAGGCAGGGAGTGATATCACTTTTCAGGTGGCGGCCAATATGGCCTAGAGGATCGAGATGGTATTACCACAGGGGGTGGTTATAGAGCAGACAAGAGACCCCGTCAGTTAGGCCAATTCAGTGGTGCCTCGTCGGGAGGCAGAGATTCGTATGCTAGGGGTCAGCCTTCTATGCCTTTCCAGTCAGCCCTCCGGGTTTCTCAGGGTGCCTCAGGTGGCCGTAGTTCTTACGCACATTATTCTGATCAACAACCATTCAGTGCACCATCAGCACCTATCAGTGCACCACCGCTTCAGAGTTTCCAGGGCCGTCCACCGAGGGCTTGTTTTACGTGTGGCAACCCGAGGTACATTGCTAGGTATTGCCCTCGAGCTTCGAGAAATTCTCAGCAGCAGGGTCCCCGTCTTATGATTCAGGCATTAGATGTTCCACAGGCTGCCCAGCCAGCTAGAGGCGGGGGTAGAGGTACTAGAGGTAGAGTTAGAGATTATAGAGGTGGAGCTCAGACCGCCAGAGGTGGAGGCCAGCCAGCAACAGGCCGTCCCAGAGAGGTAGATCAGAGTGGTAGGGCCTAACCCCAATGTTATGCTCTTCAGGGTAGGCCAAAGTCAGAGGCTTCAGATGCGATCATTACAGATACGATTTTGGTTTGTGATAGAGATGCTTCGGTGTTGTTTGATCCGGGGTCTGCGTATTCATGTGTCATCCTATTTTGCCCCGTATTTGATCATGCCTGGTGATGCATTAGGTATTCTTGTTTATGTGTCTACACCGGTGGGTGATTCCATTGTGGTCGATCGAGTCAATTGCCCTAGTGTTGTGGTGATTGGGGGTCTGGAGACTCGTGTAGATTTGTTGTTTTTAGATATGGTCGACATTGATGTTGTATTGGGAATGGACTAATTATCCCCTATCACGCTATCTTGGACTGCCATGCCAAGACTATGACCTTCGCTTTACTGGGTATGCCTTGTTTAGAGTGGAGAGGGACTCCAGATCATTCCACCTGTAGTGTTATATAGTATGTGAAGGCTCGGCGTATGGTCGAGAAGGGTGTTTGGCTTATCTAGCTTATATTTGGGATTCCAGTGTTGAGGTTCCCTCTATCGATTCTGTGTCCGTTCTTTATGAGTTCCCTAATGTTTTTCCTTCAGACCTGCCGGGTATGCCACCGACAGGGATATTGATTTCTGCATTGATCTGGTTCCGGGCACTCAACCCATTTCCATTTCGCTATATCGTATGGCCCCGAAGGAGTTAAATGAACAGTTGCAGGATTTGCTTGAGAAGGGTTTCATTAGACCCCATGTGTCTCCTTGGGGTGCGCCGGTGTTATTTGTCAAGAAAAAAGATGGGTCAATGAGGATATGTATTGATTACCGTTAATTGAACAAGGTAACGGTCAAGAATAAGTATCCACTACCGAGGATTGATGATTTGTTCGACCAACTTTAGGGTGCCAGGATATTTTCCAAGATTAACTTGCGATATGGTTATCATCAGTTAAGGATTAGGGCATCCGATGTCCCTAAGATGGCTTTCTGTACTCGGTATGGGAATTATGAGTACTTGGTTATGTCATTGGGGTTGACAAATGCCCCAGCTGCTTTCATGGACCTGATTAACCGAGTGTTCAGACCTTATTTGGATTCATACGTGATAGTGTTCATTGATGATATATTGATATACTATCGCAGCAAAGAGGAGCACGAGCAGCACCTTAGAGCGGTTCTTTAGACTCTGAGGGATAGTCAGTTATACGCTAATTTCTTGAAGTGAATTTTGGTTGGGTTCAGTTGCATTTTTGGGCCATGTTGTATCAGCAGTGGGTATTCAGGTGGATCCAAAGAAGATAGAGACAGTCAAGAACTGGCCTAGACCAGCATCAGCTAGAGAGATTCGGAGTTTCTTAGGGTTGGCAGGATACTATCGACGGTTCATGGAGGGATTTTCATCTACTGCAGCCCCGATGACCAGATTAACCCAGAAGGGTGCCCAGTTCAGATGGTCGGATGAGTGTGAGGCGAGCTTTCAGAAGCTCAAGACAGCTCTGACTACGGCACCGGTGTTGGTTTTGCCTATAGGTTCAGGGCCCTATACAGTCTATTGTGATGTTTCCCGTATTAGGCTTGGTGCGGTGTTGATGCAAGATGGCAAGGTTATTGCCTCTGCTTTGAGGCAGTTAAAGATTCATAAGAAGAACTTTCCGATGCATGATTTAGAGTTGGCAGCCATTGTTCACGCATTGAAGATTTGGAGGCATTATCTGTATGGCGTGCGTGTGAGGTGTTCACTGACCACAAGAGTCTTCAATACTTGTTCAAGCAAAAGGAGTTGAATTGGAGGCAGGGGAGGTGGTTGGAGTTGTTGAAGGACTATGATGTCACCATTTTATATCATCCGGGGAAGGCCAATGTGGTGGTCGATGCCTTGAGTAGGAAGTCAGCCAGTATGGGCAGTCTTACTTATATTTCGATTAGTCAGAGGCCAATTGCTTTGGATATTCAGGCTTTAGCCAATCAGTTTGTGAGACTGGATGTTTCTAAGCCTAGTCGTGTGTTAGCTTGCACGGTTGCTCGTTCTTCATTATTGGAGCGTATCCGTTATCGACAATTTGATGATCCCCATTTGTGTGTCCTTAGAGACACAGTGCAGTAAGGAGGTGCCCAGCAGGTTACCTTATATGCAGATAGAGTTTTGAGATTGTAGGGGTGAGTTTGTGTGCCCAATGTCGATGGGCTTCGAGAGTTGATTTTAGAGGAGGCCCATAGTTCCAGGTACTCTATTCATCCGGGCACCGCAAAGATGTATCAGGATGTGGCATTTATGGTTGGTGAGCGGTTATTACTCTGAGTGTCGCCTATGAAAGGCGTGATGAGATTTGGGAAGAAGGGCAAGCTCAGCCCTTGGTTCATTGGCCCGTTTGAGATTCTTGATCGAGTGGGAGAGGTGGAATATATACTTGCCTTGTCGCCGAGCTTATCAGCCGTGCATCCAGTGTTTCATGTGTCAATGTTTCGGAGGTATCACAGCGATCCAGCCCACGTGTTAGATTTCAGCACTATCCGATTGGATGAGGATCTGTCTTATGAGGAGGAGCCGATAGCTATTCAAGACCGGCAGGTTCGCCGGTTGAGATCCAAGAGTTTTCCTTATGTTCGTGTTTAGTGGAGAGGTCAACCTCCTGAGGCATCGACCTGGGAGTCCGAGTTCGATATGCGAAGCCGTTATCCTCATCTTTTTCTCGACTCATGTACTTCCTTCTTTAGTCCGTTCGAGGACGAACGGTTGTTTTAGAGGTGGAGAATGTGACGACCCAAAGGGTCATCACCTATTTTCCTACCCATTCTGTACTTCCGAGGCCTTGAAAACTTCATTTAGGGTTGCCTCAAAATTGTGTGCGCAATCCGGGCGCATAGCCAGAAAACTTAAATATGATTTTGTGAGAAAAATGCTAAATTTTGATATTAAAATGAATAAATTTGACTTCGGTCAAAATTTTGGATAAATGGACTCAGATCGAGATTCGATGGTCCTGGAGGGTCCGTAGAAAAATATGAGACTTGGGCGTATGCCCGGAATCGAATTCCGAGAACCCAAGCCCGAGAAATTTATTTTGTGTGATATTGTTTTCTGGAAATAATTAAGAAAATTGGAAATAAAATTTGATTAGAAGGCTATGGTATCGGGCCTATATTTTGGTTCTGACGCCCGGTACAAGTCTTATATATGATTTAAGCACTTTTTATAAAGTTTGATTGAAAACGGACGTCGTTTGACGTGTTTCAGACTTAAAATGGAAATTTGATGTTTTATGAAAATTTAGAATGAATCATGGATTTTGAAGCTTAATTCGATGTATATGGTGTGATTTTGGCGGTTTGATTGCGCGGATAAGTCTGTAGGATGATTTTGAGGTGGTGTGTATGTTTGATTTGGAGCCCCGAGGGCTCGAGTGAGTTTTGGATAGGTTTCAGAGTGCATTTTGAACTTAGTAAAAATCTTGTGCATTCAATCCTGCAATTTTCGCATTTGCGAAGCATGCCTCGCAAATGCAAGCCTGGCATCGCAAATGCGAGGAAGGGAATATTTTAGCTGGGTCAAAAATATGAACAATTGGTTCTCAAATGCAAAAGTGAGCCAGTCGCAAATGCGACCTTCAGGCTCGCAACTGCGGAGTCTGGACTATCGCAAATGCAACATAAGTGTCGTAAATGCGATGCCCTTTTTTTTGCTCAGCATTCGCAAATGCGAAAATGACTTCGCATTTTCCATATTTGGTCGGGGTTTGCAATTGCGAACCCCAGTTCGCAATTCCCATATCTGAGGCCTAGCGAATTTTATACTTAGTCGAATTTGAACCATTTTTCACCATTCTTTCAAAACACAAATTCCTTGGGCGATTTTTCAAGAACAAGTTTCATTCCAAATCATTTGTAAGTCGGTTTTTACTCAATTCCTTCAATCATTAACATCATTTAACATGTTTTCCACTTAAAATCAATGATTTTCATGGGTGAGATTAGGGGTTTTGGGTAGAACCTAGGGTTTTCGAAAAAATGGGGATTTGGAGCTCAATTTGAGGTCCGATTTCAAAATAAATTATATATTTGGGTTCGTGGGGGAATGGGTAACCGGGTTTTGGTTCGAACCTCGGGTATTGACCATGTGGTCTGGGGCGATTTTGGAATTTTTGGGCAAAACTTTGAGAAATTTATTTTTATGCATTCAAATTGATTCATTTAGTGTTTGTTAAAGTAATTAAGTGACTTGTGACTAGATTCGAGCGGGTTGGAGGTAGAATCATAGGGTAAAGCTATAGTTGAGGCTTGAGTTGAGTTCAAGGCATCGAGGTAAGTGTTTGGTTTAATCCTAACTTGAGGAATTAGGAGTTGAGTCATAATTGCTGCTTGTTTTGTGTTGAATACGACGTATGGGCATGGTGACGAGTATCCATGCTTCGATGCCGGGCATGACCGTGAGTCTTAATTTGATAATTGTGTAGCCTTGTTTGATCCTATGAAAATTGTGACTGAACATTAGTATTATTTTTGCCAAGAAAAAGTTGAATAGGATTGGTTATAGCGGACTCTCCCTTGTCGGGATGTTTGACTTGTTGTTATTATTCCCTTGCCAAGAAGAGTATTAATTTGTTTGTTCCCTTGCTGGGATTGTATTGTGTATTGTGTTGAAAGTAAAGGGAGTGAGTGGTACGCCTACCACAAGTGATATTGAAATGAGAGCGGGTGATATGCCTACCACAAGTGATATTGAAATGAGAGCGGGTGGTAGGCCTACCACGAGTGACATTGAAATGGGAACAGGTGGTAAGCCTACCACAAGTGATATTGAAATGGGAGCAGGTGGTACGCCTATCATGAGTGATATTGAAATGGGAGCGGGTGGTACGCCTACCACTGATAGGAGAGGGACTCCAGGTCATTCCACCCGCAGTGTTATATCGTATGTGAAGGTTCGACGTATGGTCGAGAAGAGGTGTTTGGCTTATCTAGCTTATGTTCAGGATTCCAGTCTTGAGGTTTCCTCTATCGATTCTATGCCCGTTGTTTGTGAGTTCCCTGATATTTTTCCTTCAGACCTGTCGGGTATGCCACCCGACAGGGATATTGATTTCTGCATTGATCTAGTTTCGGGCACTCAACCCATTTCCATTCTGCCATATCGTATGGTCCCGCCGGAGTTGAAGGAGTTAAAAGAATAGTTGCAGGATTTGCTTGAGAAGGGTTTCATTAGACCTAGTGTGTCGCCTTGGGGTGCGTCAGTGTTATTTTTCAAGAAGAAGCATGGGTCAATGAGGATGTGTATTGATTACTGGCAATTGAACAAGGTAACAGTCAAGAATAAGAATCAACTACCGAGGATTGATGATTTTTTCGACCAGCTTCAGGGTGCCATGGTATTTTCCCAGATTGACTTGCGATCTGGTTACCATCAGTTGAGGATTAGGGCATCTGATGTCCTTAAGACAGCTTTTCGTACTCTGTATGGACATTGTGAGTTCTTAGTTATGTAATTCGGGTTGACAAATGCCCCAGCAACTTTCATGGACCCGATGAACCGAGTTTTCAGGCCTTATTTGGATTCATTCGTGATAGTGTTCATTGATGATACATTAATATACTCTCGCATCTAGGAGGAGCACAAGCAACACCTTAGAGTGGTTCTTCAGACTCTGAGGGATAGTCAGTTATACGCTAAGTTCTCGAAGTGTGAATTCTGGTTGGGTTCAGTTGCATTTCTGGGCCATGTTGTGTCAGCAGAGGGTATTCAGGTGGACCCAAAGAAGATAGAGGCAGTCAAGAACTGGCCTAGACCAACATCAACTACAGAGATTCGGAGTTTCTTGGGGTTGGCATGATAATATCGACGGTTTGTGGAGGGATTTTCATCTATTGCATCCTCGATGACCAGATTGACCCAGAAGAGTGACCAGTTCAGATGGTCGGATGAGTGTGAGACAAGCTTTCATAAGCTCTGACTACGGTACCGGTGTTGGTTTTTCCCACAGGTTCAGGGCCTTATACAGTCTATTATGATGCTTCCCGTATTGAGCTTGGTGCGGTGTTGATGCAGGATGGCAAGGTCATTGTCTATGCTTCGAGGCAGTTGAAGATTCATAAGAAGAACTATCCGGTGCATGATTTACAGTTGGCAGCCATAATTCATACATTGAAGATGTTAGAATATTCGTGTAAATAGGAGTAAATAACCCTAAACCAATATGTGTTAGGAGTTGGATATGTTATGTCTGTATACATATGGCTCATTGTAGCATTGTCAATTAATCAATAATAATATTTTCTCCCGTGTATTCTCACATGGTATCAGAGTCGTAGTGGTAAAATACATCCAAGAACTAAAATACAAAAGCAGAAGTCAGTCGTGCCTCAATTTTTCGGCGACTGTTTCAAAGCCTTTTATGTTATCTCTCTCCCCGGCAGTATTGTGCTAAATCCAACACTACCACAAGATCCGTCATCGTCCGGTAACCAAACCCCACTAAATATATTCGGCAGAAACCTCGACACACGCGTTCACGCCGTCAGAAGCTAGGGTTCCAACGAGCGCGTGAACCCACGCACCGGCGAGTAAAACCACTTCCGGTCATTTGTTGGCGACGCTTCTTCAGAATAATTGGTTCGGCTGCTAATTCCGACCCTATCCATCCTGTTTTTGTTTGATTCCAACCAGTTTGAATTTTTCGGTAGCAACATTAACTTTTCGGCAAAAAAATTATGTTTCCTTCATCTATTTCAGCAAGTTGTCAGTTGATTCTTTCTGTTATTCGGTGATAATCCAACGATGTCTTTGGGAGTCGATGCTTTCGGGTCTAGAAACTCGGGTTCTGGCAGTTCCGGTGTTATGATTACCTCAGAACCTTTAATGGGAGGTTCAGACTACTTTGCTTGGGCTTCGTCTGTCGAGTTTTGGTGTAAAGGTCAAGGAGTTCACTATCATTTAACAAAAAAGGCTAGCGAAGGTGATGAAAAGGCCAAAACAATGTGGGAGAAGGTCGATGCTCAGTTATGTAGTATCCTCTGGCGATCTATTGATTCCAAGTTGATTTCCTTGTTCTGTCCATTCCAGACATGTTATTTAGTTTGGGAAAAGGCTCGTAATTTATACACTAATGACATATCTCGTTTCTATGATATAATATCGCGAATGACAAGCTTGAAGAAATAGGAATTGGATATGTCTACTTACTTGGGACAAGTACAGGCAGTCATGGAAGAATTTGAGACGTTGATGCCAGTTTCTGCTAGTACTGAAAAGCAACAAGAGCAACGACAGAAGATGTTTCTAGTTCTTACACTAGCTGGACTACCTAATTACTTCGCCTTGCTGTAGCACCAAGTCACCCAGTAAGCTCATCACTGACACTTGACTCATTTGTCCTCGTATCCCAGTCAGTGGACAATCGGGCATCTCATACTATAGAGAATAGACGAGGATGAGGTCATTTTGGAAGATCTAGACCCAAGTGCTCTTATTGTCATAAACTTGGACACACTCGTGACGTGTGACATTCCCAAGAATGCTTATGTTGCTCAGACTGAGACTACATGTAACCAGGGATTTTCTTTATCGGAAGGGGAGTATAATGAGTTCCTTCAATATCGAGCAAGTAAGCAGACATCTCCACAAATAGCTTCTATTTCTCAGACTGATACTTCTGTTGCTGGTAATTCTTTTGCTTGTGTTTCCCAGTCTAGTACTCTTGAACAATGGGTTGTGGACTCAGCCGCTTCTGATCATATCTCTGGTAATAAATCACTTTTGTCAAATATTGTGTATTCACAGTCTCTTCCCACTGTTACTTTAGCCAATGGGTCTCAAACCAAAGCAAAAGGAGTTGGACAAGCGAATCCCCTACCCTCTATCACTCTAGATTCCGTTCTCTATGTCCATGGCTGTCCTTTTAATCTTGCATCTGTTAGTCGTCTGACTCGTGCCCTCCATTGTGGTATATATTTTATTGATGATTCCTTTATTATGCAGGATCGCACTACGGGGCAGCCGATTGGAACAGGACTTGAATCAGAAGGCCTTTACTACCTTAACTCGCTAAAATACTCCAAGGCATGTCTAGTTACAGATCATCCAGACCTAATTCATAGACATTTATGACATCCAAGCTTATCCAAGCCTCAGAAGATGGTGCCTAATTTGTCTAGTTTATCCACATTAGAGTGTGAGTCATATCAGCTCGGGAAACATACCCGAGCCTCCTTTCCTCGTAGCATTGAGAGTCATGTAGAGTCTGTTTTTTCTTTAGTTCATTCTGATATATGGGGTCCTAGTAGATTCAGTTCAACCTCGGGGTTTCATTATTTTGTTACTTTCATTGATGATCATTCAAGATGTACTTGGATTTTCTTGATGAAAGTTCGTTCTGAGTTGTTTTCTATATTCCAGAATTTTTGTGCTGAAATTAAAAATCAATTTGGTGTTTCTATTCGCACTTTTCGCAGTGATAATGCCTTAGAATTATTATCCTCTCAATTTCAGCAGTTTATAACTTCTCAAGGAATTATTCATCAGACCTCTTGTCCTTATACCTATCAGCAAATTGGGGTTGCAGAGAGAAATAATAGGCACATCATTGAGACTACTCACACACTTCTCATTGAATCTCATGTTCCGCTGCGTTTTTTGGGCGATGTAGTTCTCACAGCTTGTTATTTAGTTAATCAGATGCCTTCATCTCCCANCGTGTTTTTGGGAGCACTTGTTTTGTTCATAACTTAGCCCCTGGGAAAGATAAGTTAGCTCCTCGTGCTCTCAAGTGTGTCTTTCTTGGTTATTCTCGTGTTCAGAAGGGATATCGTTGTTACTCACCAGATCTTTGTAGGTACTTTATGTCCTCTAACGTCACATGTTTTTAGTCTAAACCTTTATTTACCTCTTCTGACCACCTTGATATATCTGAGATCTTACCTATATCGACCTTTAAGGAGTACTATAGCTCCTCCTTCACCATCCGCCACAAAAGTCTTACCCGAGCCTACTATAGCTCCTCATTCACCTTCTGCTACAGAAGTCTTACCCATTCCAACCGTTGAGGAGTCTAGTGTGGCTCCTCCTAGACTCCTTGCCACAGGAACGCCACTTTTGACATATCATCGTCGTCCGCACCCAGCATCATGCCCAGCTAATTCACGTCCTGCACCTGACCCTGCTCCTACTACGGACTTGTCTCTTCCTAGTACACCGATTGCACTTCGAAAAGGTATACAGACCAACCCTTAATCCTAATCCCCATTATGTCGGTTTGAGTTATCATCGTTTGTCATCACCCTATTATGCTTTTCTATTTTCTGTGTCCTCTGTTTCCATCCCTAAGTCTACAGGTGAAACATTGTCTCATCCAGGATGGCGACAGACTATGATTCACGAGATGCCTCCTTTACATACGAGTGGCACTTATGAGCTCGTCCCTCTTCCTTCGGGTAAATCTACTATTGGTTATCGTTGGGTATATGCATTAAAGGTTAGTCCAGATGGTACAGTTGATCGTCTTAAGGCCCGTCTTATTGCCAAGGGATATACTCAGATATTTGGGCTCGATTACAGTGATACCTTCTCTCCCGTGGCTAAGATAGCATCAGTCCGCCTTTTTCTATCCATGGCTGTTGTTCGCTATTGGCCCCTCTATCAACTGGACATCAAGAATGCTTTTTTACATGGTGACCTTGAGGATGAAGTTTATATGGAGCAACCACATGGGTTTGTTGCTCATGGGGAGTCTCGTGGCCTTGTATGTCGCTTGAGCCGGTCACTTTATGGTCTAAAGCAGTCTCCTCAAGCCTGGTTTGGTAAGTTCAGCACAATTATCCAGGAATTGGCATGATTCGGAGTGAAGCTGGTCACTCTGTAATCTATCGGCATTCTGCTTCAAGTCTCTGTATTTATCTGGTGGTCTATGTTGACGCCATTGTTATTACCAGCAATGACCAGGATGGTATTACTAAATTGAAGCAACATCTCTTTCAACACTTTCAGACTAAGGATCTGGGCAAACTAAAGTATTTTTTAGGTATTGATGTCGCTCAGTCTAGCTCAGGTATTGTGATCTCACAATGAAAGTATGCCTTAATATTCTTGAGGAGACAGGAATGATAGGTTGTAAACCTGTTCATACTCTGATGGATCCGAATTCTAAACTTCTGCCAGGGCAGGGGGAGCCTCTTAGCGATCCTGCAAGATATAGATGGTTGGTTGGTAAATTAAATTACCTTATAGTGACAAGACCTGAAATTTCATTTTCTATGAGTGTTGTGAGTCAGTTTATGGATTCTCCGTGTGATAGTCATTGGGATGCAGTTGTTCGCATTCTTTGGTATATAAAATCAGCTCCAGGCAAAGGTTTATTGTTTGAGGATCGAGGCCATGAGCAAATCGTTGGATACTCAGATGCTGATTGGGCAAGATCACCTTCTGATAGACGTTCTACGTCTGGATATTGTGTCTTAGTAGGAGGAAATTTGGTGTCCTGGAAGAGCAAGAAACAGCTAGTGCAGAAGTAGAATATCAACCGATGGTTGTTGCGACATATGAGCTAATTTGGATCAAACAGTTGCTCAAGGAGTTGAAATTTGGTGAGATTAGTTAGATGGTACTTATGTGTGATAATCAAGCTGCTCTTCATATTGAGTCAAATCCAATGTTGTATGAGAGAACTAAACACATTGAGATTGACTGTCACTTTGTTAGAGAAAAGATACTCTCGGGAGATATTGCTACAAAGTTTGTGAAGTCGAATGATCAGCTTGCAGATATTTTCACCAAGTGCCTCACTGGTCCTCGTATTAACTACATATGTAACAAGCTCGATACATATGATTTATATGCACCAGCTTGAGGGGGAGTGTTAGAATAGTCATGTAAATAGGAGTAAATAACCCTAATCCAATATGTATTAGGAGTATGATGTGTTATGTATGTATATATAGGGCTCATTGTAGCATTGTCAATTAATCAATGATAATATTTTCTCCCGTGCATTCTCACAGAAGATTTGGAGGCATTATCTGTATGGCATGGCGTGTGGGGTGTTCACTGACCACAAGAGTCTTCAGTACTTGTTCAAGCAAAAATAGTTGAATTTGAAGCAGAGGAGGTGGTTGGAGTTGTTGAAGGACTATGATGTCACCATTTTATATCATCGGGGGAAGGCCACATTGGTGGACGATGCCTTGAGTAGGAAGTCAACCAGTATGGGCAGTCTTGCTTATATTCTGGTTAGTCAGAGGCTGCTTGCTTTGGATGTTTAGGTTTTGGCCAATCAGTTCGTAAGACTGGATGTTTCAGAGCCCAGTCGTGTGTTAGCTTGCACGGTCGCTCGTTCTTTATTATTGGAGTGCATCCATGATCGGCAGTTTGATGATCCCCATTTGTGTGTCCTTAGAGACACGGTGCAACAAGGAGGTGCCTAGCAGGTTACCTTAGATGCGAATGGAGTTTTAAGATTGCAGGGGCAAGTTTGTGTGCCCAATGTGGATGGGCTTCGAGAGTTGATTTTAGAGGAGACCCATAGTTCCAGGTACTCTATTCATCCTGGCTCCGCGAAGATGTATCAGGATTTGCGGCAGCACTACTGCTGGCGTAGAATGAAGAAGGATATCGTAGCATATGTGGCTCGTTGTTTGAATTGTCAGCAGGTTAAGTACGAGCATCAGAGGTTGGTGTATTTTAGAGGATTGAGCTTCCCCAGTGAAAGTGGGAGCGGATCACTATGGACTTCATTACAGGACTTTCGCTGACTCGGAAAAAGTTCGATACGATATGGGTTATTGTTGATAGGCTGACCAAGTCAGCGCATTTCATTCATGTGGCAGTCTCCTATTCTTCTGAGAGGTTTGTTGAGATCTACATTCGGGAGATTGTTCGCCTTTATGGTGTGCCTGTATCTATCATTTTGGACCGAGGTACGTAGTTTACCTCGCGCTTCTGGAGAGCAGCTCAGCGAGAGTTGGGCACACGGGTTTATTTAACCACAACATTTAATCCCCAAACAGACAGTCAATCCGAGCGGACTATTCAAATTTTGGAGGTTATGCTCCGAGCTTGTGTTATTGACTTTGGAGGTTCGTAGGATCTGTTTTTTCCTTTAGCAGAGTTTGCCTACAACAACTACTACTAGTCGAGCATCTAGATGGCTCCTTATGAGGCTTTATATTGTAGGTGGTGTCGGTCTCCGGTTGGATGGTTTGAGCCGGGAGAGGCTCAGTTGTTGGGTACAGATTTAGTTAATGAGGCCTTGGACAAGGTCAAGATCATTCAGGATAGGCTTCGTTCAGCTCAGTCTAGGCAAAAGAGTTATGCAGACTGCAAGGTTCGAGATGACGAATTTATGGTTGGTGAGCGGTTATTACTCCGAGTGTCGCCTATGAAAGGCGTGATGAGGTTTGGGAAGAAGGGCAAGCTCAACCCTAGGTTCATTGGCCCGTTTGAGATTCTTGATCGAGTGGGAGAGGTGGATTATAGACTTGCCTTGCCGCCGAGCTTATCAGTCGTGCATCCAGTGTTTCATGTGTCAATGCTTCGAAGGTATCACAGCGATCCAGCCCACGTGTTAGATTTCAGCACTATCCGATTGGCTGAGGATCTGTCTTATGAGGAGGAGCCGGTAGCTATTCTAGACCGGCAGGTTCGCCGGTTGAGATCCAAGAGTTTTCCTTCTGTTCGTGTTTAGTGGAGAGGTCAACCTCCTGAGGCATCGACCTGGGAGTCCGAGTTCGATATGCGAAGCCGTTATCCTCATCTTTTTCTCGACTCATGTACTTCCTTCTTTAGTCCGTTCGAGGACGAACGGTTGTTTTAGAGGTGGAGAATGTGACGACCCAAAGGGTCATCACCTATTTTCCTACCCATTCTGTACTTCCGAGGCCTTGAAAACTTCATTTAGGGTTGCCTCAAAATTGCATGCGCAATCCGGGCGCGTAGCCGGAAAGCTTAAATATGATTTTGTGAGAAAAATGCTAAATTTTGATATTAAAATGAATAAATTTGACTTCGGTCAAAAATTTGGGTAAATGGACTCAGAATCGAGATTTGATGGTCACGGAGGGTCCGTAGGAAAATATGGGACTTGGGCTTATGCCCGGAATCGAATTCCGAGGTCCCAAGCCCGAGAAATAATTTTTTGTGTGATATTATTTTTTGGAAATAATTAAGGAAATTAGAAACGAAATTTGATTAGAAGGCTATGGTATCAGGCCCGTATTTTGGTTTCGGCGCCTGGTACAAGTCTTATATATAATTTAAGCACTTTCTGTAAAGTTTGGTTGAAAACGGATGTCGTTTGACGTGTTTCAGACTTAAAAATGGAAATTTGATGTTTTATGAAAATTTGGAAGGAATCATGGATTTTGAGGCTTAATTTGATGTATATGGTGTTATTTTGGTGATTTGATCGCACGGATAAGTCCGTATGATGATTTTGAGGTGGTGTGTATGTTTGGTTTGGAGCCCCGAGGACTCGAGTGAGTTTTGGATAGGTGTCGGAGTGCATTTTGAACTTAGAGCAAATATGGTGCATTCAGTCCTGCAATTTTTGCATTTGCGAAGCATGCCTCGCAAATGCTAGCCTGGCATCACAAATGCGAGGAAGGGAAGATTGTAGCTTGGTCAAAAATGCGAACAATTGGTTCGCAAATGCGAAAGTGAGCCAGTCGCAAATGCGACCTTCAGGCTCGCAACTGCGGAGTCTGGACTATCGCAAATGCGACATAAGTGTCGTAAATGATATGCCCTTTTTTTTCCTCAGTGTTCGCAAATGCGAACATGAATTCGCATTTCCCATATTTGGTCGGGGTTCACAATTGCGAACCCCAGTTCGCAATTCCCATATCTGAGGCCCAACAAATTTTATACTTAGTCGAATTTGAGCCATTATTCATCATTCTTTCAAAACACAAACTCCTTGGGCGATTTTTCAAGAACAAGTTTCATTTCAAATCATTTTTAAGTCGATTTTTACTCAATTCCTTCAATCATTAACATCATCTAACATGATTTCCACTTAAAATCAATGATTTTCATGGGTGAAATTAGGGGTTCTGGGTAGAACCTAGGGTTTTTAAAAAAATTGGGGATTTGGACCTCAATTTGAGGTTCGATTTCAAAACAAATCATATATTTGGTTTCGTGGGGGAATGGGTAACCGGGTTTTAATTCGAACCTCGGGTTTTGACCATGTGGTCCGGGGGCAGTTTTGGAATTTTTGGGCAAAACTTTGAGAAATTTATTTTTATGCATTCAAATTGATTCATTTAGAGTTTGTTAAAGTAAATAAGTGACTTGTGACTAGATTCGAGCGGATTAGAGGTAGCCTCACGGGGTAAAGCTATAGTTGAGGCTTGAGTTGAGTTCAGGGCATCGAGGTAAGTGTTTGAATTAACCCTAGCTTGAGGGATTAGGAGTTGAGTCATAATTGTTACTTGTTTTATGTTGAGTATGACGTATGGGCATGGTGAGGAGTATCCATGCTTCGGTGTCGAGCATGACCGTGAGTCTTAATTTGATAATTGTGTATCCTTTTTTGATCCTATGAAAGTTGTGACTGAATATTGGTATTAATTGTGCCAAGAAGAAGTTGAATAGAATTGGTTATATCCGACTTTCCCTTGTTAGGATGTTTGACTTGTTGTTATTGTTCCCTTGCCGGGAAGAGTATTAATTTGAGACTTCCCTTACTGGGATTGTATTGTGTATTGTGTTGAAAGTAAAGGGAGCGGGTGGTGCGCCTATCACAAGTGATATTGAAATGAGAGCGGGTGGTACGCCTACCACAAGTGATATTGAAATGGGAGCGGGTGGTACGCCTACGACGAGTGACATTGAAATGGGAGCGGGTGGTACGCCTACCACGAGTAATATTGAAATGGGAGCGGGTGGCACTCCTACCACGAGTGATATTGAAATTGGAGTGGGTGGTACGCCTACCACGAGATATTGAGAAATGGGATCGGGTTGCACGCCTGCAAGAAGATGAGTTGAATATGAAAGTTGCCTTATCTTTTCATTTATTACTAGAAGTTAAACTGTAGATATACGTGCTATTATACCTTATATGTTATTTCTATCTGTTGTCCTTGAAGCATGCTCCCTTCCCCAGTTTTAAATTGTTATTTTCTTGCTACTTCTCTGTTTTACTTGTATATATATCTGCACAGGTTTATCTGGAGTCTGGTTCTAGTCTCATCACTACCTCGCCGCGGTTAAGGTCGGTTGTGCTGATACTATACTCTATGCTATTTTGCATAGATCCAGGTTTCGGACTACTGCAGTATCGTAGGAGCAGGCCTTCAGTCCAGAGAGACCCGAGGTAGCCTTGCAAGCGTCCGCAGGGCCGGTATCTCCTCTATCCTTTATTTTGTCTGTTATCTCATTGTATTCGAGACAAACAGTTTATGTTCTCTTTCAGACGTTTGTATTTAGTATTCTTAATAGTTCGTGAGTATTGTGACACCGGTCTTGGGTAGAGGCTTTTGTTGAATCTTCTGCATTTCTATAACATTAAGACTTCCGCTTATTATTTAATTTCATTGCTTTTGTGTTATTGCCGACAACTGTTAAAAGGGATTATGTTATTAATGAAAAAGTAATTAAATTTGGCTTGCCTAACTCTCATTAGTAGGCGTAAGCACGACTCCCGAGGGTGGAAAATCTGGGTCGTGACAAAAACTTAAGGAAATGTAGTCCTGAATTTAGAGTTAAACATTTAAAGTTAAGGAATCTTTCTCAAAATTTTTATATTTTGAGTTCCAAGTTCAAAAGTTAAGGAAATGTAGTCCTGAATTTAGAGTTAAATGTTTAAAAGTTAAGGACAAGTAGTCCTAAACTTAGATTTATAAGCTCATAAATTAAGGATAACTAGTCCGAAACTTACAGTAACAAACTCATAAGTTAAGGACATTTGTCTTGAACTTTATTAGCGGAAGCGTATTTTCGTCCGGGCGGGTAAAGTTTATTAAAGTATGACTAAAAATTAAAGATATTTTAAACCGTGACTTAAAAGTAAATACACATCTTACTAGTGGCTAACTGTGCACTTCCTCCCATGTTTGATACATGTGTCGCAGAAGAATTATTTTAACTTGATTTTAACTATGAATTTTGATACCAAATCAATCAAAATCACCTCCAATCTTTCTCAAAATTTTTCAACTTGACTCATCTATATGTTTTCAATGAATTTCAACCATACCAATTGAAAATGTCACTTTTTTGCTTAGATTTTTGGAGTCTCTCTCTCTCTCTCTCTATATATATATATATATATATATTTTTTTTTTTTTTTTTTTTTTTTTGTATTTCTTCATCATGTTTGCTACCTCATCCATGAAATTTTCTTTTCGTCTTACATCTATTATTGCTGGTTACTTTTAAAAATATGGAAGGAAATCTTTGTTTGTGATTCTTGGAGAAAAAGAATCTTATTTATTTGAGTTCTTAATTTTTATATATGTTTGGTTAGCTTTGGTAACTCTATGATTAACGGCAAGAGGTTTAAGTTGGAACTTATTTGGGACATTTATGTAAGATCTCCAATTTAAATGCATTCCGTCATCATTTGATGCTGAAGTTAATAAAGAGGATTATCTGATTTTTTCATATGTGTTAATTAATCTAATCTAATTTAATCTAAACTATCTAATTTGATTATTAATAAGCGAAGTTTGTCGAGAGATAAAGTGAGTATAAAGGAAATGTATATAAATGTGGTTTGTGGTCTTCCAAGTGATATATGCTTGACTAAATAGTATTAGGCCTTCTTGGTTAAGTCAATTCAATAAAAAGATTTGGGGTGAATTTTAGCCAAAGATAATTAATTTTAGATCTGAGATAAATGACATGAGTGAACAAGCACAACTAAATATAAATTTTGATTACAACAACGATTGACTCTCACAATATAAGAAATAGATAATCGTTCTAATAATATCAAATGATGATGAGGAATACATGAAGGAAAAGAATCACCATGTTCAACAAGACCGCCATCTGATATGTCAGTTTGATAAAATAGAATTAAATATGCATATCGAAATTCTATGCTCTCGTCTCCTTTCTTGGTCAGGAGCCTGAGGTTTTGGGAGCCTCCTTCTCTTTTAAGGGATGTATCTCCTCCTGTATGCGTAAGTGCTGCCCCTTTTTTATGTCACGATTTCTCATGATATTTATACCAAATACTTTCCTTACCCAGCGGTCCTTCATCGGAGTTCCTAAGTTCTTGGAATATCACATAGAATATTCCTCTAGAATATTTGGGTGATGAATTGGCCGTTCAGACCGAATTGAGTGTTCGACCTCGACCGTAGCCAAATCACTTGCCAGCATATCGCTTCCTACACGCAACTTCACCTTGATTACTCTTTCTTAAGCAAAATTACTTTTATCAGATTTTTACCCATACAATATGTACATCATTATGAGATTACTTGGTCCTGAACTTAGAGTTGAAAGTTAAATAATTAAGGACACTTAGTCCTTAACTTAGAGTTACAAGCACATAAATTAAGGACAGATAGTCCTTAACTTAGAGTTACAGCACAGAAATTAAAGACACGTAGTCGTGAACTTTGAGTTTCAAGTTCAAAAGTAAAGGAAATATAGTTCTGAATTTAGAGTTAAACGTTTAAAAGTTAATGACAAGTAGTCTTGAACTTAGACTTATAAGCTCATAAATTAAGGACATCTAGTCCTGAACTCAGAGTAATCAGCTCATAAGTTAAGGACACTTGTCTTGAACTTTATTAGCGGAAGGATATTTTTATCCGGGCGGATAAAATTTATTAAAGTAGTGGCTAAAAACTAAAAATATTTTAAACAGTAACTTAAAAGTAAATATACACCTTACTAGTGGCTAACTGTGCACTTCCTCTCATGTTTGATACATGTGTCGCAGAAGAATTCTTTTAATTCGATGTTAACTATGAATTTTGATTCCAAATCAGTCAAAATCACCTCAAATCTTTCTCAAAATAGTCCTTAACTTAGAGTTATAAGCACATAAATTAAGGATATGTAGTCGTGAACTTTGAGTTCCAAGTTCAAAAGTTAAGGAAATGTAGTCCTGAATTTAGAGTAAAACGTTTAAAAGTTAAGGACAAGTAGTCCTAAACTTAGACTTATAAGCTCATAAATTAAGTACAACTAGTCCTGAA
>MU670972.1:19095-63134 GCA_026770625.1 Nicotiana glauca | reverse complement strand
GGGTGCCTGGTCCTCTCGTGTAGCACGTGTCCTCACCATCTGTGAGAGAATAGAAGACAGAAGTTTAGAATTGGTGTCAAAAAATCGCATGACAAGGAATTCAAAAGAAATAAAGATTTTTCCTAAACAGTTACATAGCCTCTCGTAGATAAATACAGACGCCTCCGTACCAATCAGCGAGACTCTAATAAACCGGCCTGTGTCCCGTGACTCCTATGAACCTAGAGCTCTGATACCAACTTGTCACGACCCTAGTTCACCAATCGTGAACATGTCATGACGGCACCCAGTCTTCGCGACTAGGTAAGCCAAACACATTGCGGAAATTTAGCAACTTTTACGAAAGCAATAAACAAATACCGAATAACGTAGGAAAATGTATAGACTGCCGCCTGGCACATACAATTCAACTCAAATACTATAACAACCTCCAAGACTCGGAAACTCATGGGAAACACAGGCTAAAAGAATATAAGTTATGGCTCTAACATCCAGAAATGTCTATAGAACCGATAACATGAAATGAAACTACTAACTATAAGGGAGAGTAGAAGGAGACTCTTCGGATCTGCGGACGCGGCAGATGCATACCTCAAGTCTCCAAATGTAGCTCTGAAATCACCGATAGCGCGCTCGATCAGAAATACCGGGATCTGCACAACAAAAGTGTGCAGAAGAGTAGCATGAGTACACCACAGCGGTACTCAGTAAGTGCCATGCCTAACCTCGGTTGAGTAGTGATGAGGAAGGTCAGGGCCCTACTGAGAATAAAATATAATAACAACAATGAGCAGTGTAAATTAGGAATTTATCTAAAAAATAATAAAATAGGATAGAAGCTACAAGTCAATGAAGATTAAGCTAAGTAAGGAAAATAACACAACAAGTATTCCTCAACTATCCATTGGATCTCCCGGGAATTGAACCCGTAGTTCATCTCATTTAAATATTTAGGATCTCCCGGGAATTGAACCCGTAGTCCATCATATCAGTAGCAAGGATCTCCCGGGAATCGAATCCCTATTCCATAATATCAATAGCAAGGATCTCCCATGAATTAAACCCGTAGTCCATAATGTCAGTAGTAAAGGATCTCCCGGGAATCGAACCCTTAGTCCATAATATCTATAGCAAGGATCTCCCGGGAATTGAACCCGTAATCCATAATATCAATAGCAAGGATCTCCCGGGAATTTAACCCGTAGTCCATATATAAAAACACAACCAAATAGGGGAAATGTTCAGAGAATGAATTACACAAATACAATTAACAGTTAAGTTCTGGCCCAACATGCTTCACGTAATTTCAATTAAAGCAATTAAGCAATTAGACAGTTAATTCTATCTAGTCATACTCCTCTAACTAACACAGGGTTAATCTTGCATTTAAATCAGTCAAATAACGGAGAAAACACAGTTTGAGCAATTCAAGTAAAGTGGATTTTCAATAATTTGCACAAGTACACGCTCGTCACCTCGCGTACAACGCATTTAAATCAACACATAAGATGTCCTAAGGGAAGAGGTCCCCCACACAAGATTAGACAAGCCACTTACCTCGAACCGGTACGAAACCGCTGAGAAACAATGCCCTTGCCACGAGTATCCGACTCCGAGTGGCCCAAATCTATTCAAACCAATTACATATTGTATATAACATCACAAGTAACTAACTACACTGTCAAAATTAAAGATAAGGCGCAAAAATAGATAAAATAACCAAAATGCCCCTCCAGCCAATGTCTCGGAATCGAAATATTTTTACATTTTCAGAACCCTCGTACTCTCACGAGTCTAACCATATAAAAATCTCCCAAATCGGAGGTCAAATGCCCTTTCAAATCGTCACTATTAGGTCTAAGGATTTTACCCCAAGTTTCATTCAAAATCCGAAATTAAGGGTTGGATTCGAGGTTAGATTAGTGGGTATAAATCATAAGAGAGTAAGGAATCGTTACCCAATATTTGCCTCTGAAAATCCCTCGAAAAATCTCCCAAAACCGAGCTCTCTAGCTTGAGTTTTTGTAAAAATGGAAGAAGGGTTCGTTTTGAAATGTTATATTTTGCCCAGGGATTTTCTTCATTGAGATCGCATAATAAGGAATGCGATCCCGTAGAGTAAAATTTGAAGGCCTGGAAAATGGTCTATGCGAACGCAGGGAGGCATCTGCGATCGCGTACGGTAAGGAAACAAACCTATGCGATCGCATTAGAGACTATGCAATCGCGGAGAAGGGAAAGCAGAAGCTATGCGATCGCAGGAGGGAAGTATGCGATCGCATTGAAGGAAAAAGGACCACCTCAGAAATTACACTACGCGATCATATGGATGAGTATGCGATCGCAGAGGGTAAAAACCTGCAACATCAGCAGTAGAAAATCTGCAATGTTTTTCAACACAAAATGCCCCGTTGGGCATCCGAAACACATCCGAGGCCCCCGGGACCTCAACCAAACCAACGGACATATCACATAACATCATTCAAACTTGCTCAAATCCTTAAACCACCTAAAACAACGCCGGAAACACGAATTAGTCAAAGACTCAAGCCTATGAACTTCAAATTCTAACCAAACACACTTTCGATCAAAAACCTATCCAGAACTTGTCCGAATAACCTGAAATTTTGCACACACATCCCAAATGACATGACGGAGCTACAGAAACTTCTGGAATTCAAATCCGACCCTCGGATCAAAAACTCACTATCGGACCGGAAACTTCAAAAATTCAAACTTCGGCATTTTAAACCAAAAAGAGCTATGGACCTCCAAATAACATTCCGAACACGCTCCCAACCCCGAAATCACCTAACGGAGCTAACGGAACCATCGGATTTCCATTCCGAGGTCGTATTCACACTGCTCCGAATACGGACCATTTTTCAACTCTTAAGCTGTCATTTAGGGACTAAGTGTCCCAAAACACTCCAAATCCTAATTCTGAACATCCCGGCAAACCATAATAGCAGAAATGAACTTAGGAAAAGTAGTTAATGGGGAATCGGGGCATAAATTCCAAAAACGACCAGCCGAGTCGTTACAATAAGTATATATATATTATATATATAAGCTACATTCGATACAATATTAGCTAATACACTTATAATTAGTGCATAGTATAGCGTAAGTATATATATTATATATATAAGCTATATTTGATATAATATTACCTAATACACTTATAATTAGTGCATAGTACAGTGTAAGTATATATATATATATATATATATATATATATATATATATATATATATATCTACATTCGATATCATATTAGCTAATACAATTATACTTAGTGCATAGTATTGCGTAAGTGTGTGTATATATATGTCACGCCTAATACACTTATAATTAGTGCATAGTATAGCATAAGTATATATATTATATATATAAGCTACATTCGATATAACATTCGCTAATACACTTATACTTAGTGCATAGTATAGCGTAAGCATATATATATACACACACACGACATTCGATATAATATTACCTAATACACTTATAATTAGTGCATAGTATATCGTAAGTATATATATGTCACGAATCACGAGCATCTAAAGAATCCTAACTCAATTACAAGACCAGTAATATACATATTGGAATTTAACATCAACGAAAGAAATACGGTGCCGCGAACGCTTACGGTCACCTGGCACAGCTATGATAGCAAGATCTCCAATCGGCTCAAACCCGCTACCAGGTGAACAATTACCTGCATCTGCACACGAGGTATAGGGAGTAAAGTGAGTACTCCAACTCAGTGAGTAATAAAAGTAAATAACAACTGAGTGGTAAGAAATCACGTAAAACATATCTTCATGCTGTATAGAAGCAGAGAAAACCCATCAATTGAGAAAATCAGTGAAAACTGTGAAAATCCTTTTGAAATCCTCTGGGCTCAGTTAAAACTTTCCTTGAAAATATTCTTTCCAATAGTTAAACAAAGGAATGCGAAGACAGATAGTGCAAATCAGCACATAAGTTAGCCCCTCGGGCACAACACTCCACTAATAATTAACACCAGGGTATCTGGTAAACAGTGCAAGAAGTAGCATGGATGCCAATGAAATGGGAGTGCTAAATGTCATGACACATAATACAAATAGGAACCAATGCATGAATGCAATGCAATGCATGTGATGGTACATTCCAGTACCCATTGTGGCATGCAACCCGAGCCATCCATATTTATTTATCGTCGACGGAGCTCACTGGGGGTGTGTATAGACTCTGGAGGGGCTCCTACAGCCCAAGCGCAATATAAAGCCATCTCGTGGCATCAATTATTCCTGGTCAGTCAATGTTACGTGACCGGTCAGTCATTGTTACCTGACCAATTTATATCATACAGTGTCATTGTTACCACTGCTTCAAGTCACATCATACACTGTCATTATTACCACTGTTTCGAATCACATCATACAGTGTCATTGTTACCACTGTTTCAGGTCACATCATACAGTGTCATTGTTACCACTCTTTCGAAATCATTGCTGCGGTGGGCAGCCCGATCCATGCTCAGTCCAGAAATGCACATAAGCCACTTGGGCAATATTAACATGATAGTCCTCAGCTCAAAACGACAATAAAATATTGTTTAAGTTTTCAAATCTTAGGAAAAAGGCTGAGTTTGCAAAATAGTATTAAACCTTGGACCTAGATCAAATAATATGCAAGATATGCTAAAACAGTAATATCAATTCCGAAGGATTCACATAGTTGGCACGAAGCACAAACATGGCAATCAGCCTGAATTATGATGATAACAAGTAGTTTCAGTCAAATACGCGGTAAAATCAACAATCAGGACGGACCAAGTCACAATCCCCAACGGTGCTCTACACCACGCTCGTATCTGGCATGCATGTCACCTCAATACAGCACTATGATGTGCAAATCTGGGGTTTCAAATCCTCGGGATATCATTTACAAGTATTACTCGCCTCAAGACGCTCAAAGTCTAGCTTGTTATGCCCTTGCCTCCCGAATTAGCCTCCTCGTGCGACGAATCTGCCCAAATCACAACAAATATATCGGATTATGCTAAAGAGACAATGCCCAATCGAAAGCAATCGAAAATTATCAAAATTGACGAATTTGACAAAACCCGAGCCCTGGGCCCACTTCTCGAAAGTCAGAAATTTTTACACCAAAATGTTCCTTATCTCGCCACGAGTCTATACATATAAAATTTTCAAGAATCGGAGTCCATTTGGCCCCTCAAATCACAAATTCTCATTAAAAAACCCAAGCCCTAGTTCTTCACTTTTTAACCAAATTTCCATGAATTTAAATGTTTAAATCATAATTAGATGATGTTTCTAGGCCATGGAACTTACCTCCAATTGATTCCCAGTCAAAACCATTCAAAAATCTCGTCAAAGGCTCCCAAGCTCGCTCAAAAATGATGGAAATTGAACCCAAGTCGCGGATGAAATGTTCTTAAAACATTTTGCCCAGGTGACAAATCCTTCTTCGCGAACGCGATGTCCCTCTCGCGTTCACGATGACCAAAAATCCATTGGGCCGTTTTTACTCTTCGCGAACGCGGAGCCCTCCCGTGAACGCGATGCCTCAGCCGCCCACTCTACGCGAACGCGTCGCCCTGACCGCGAATGCGAAGGCCAACCAGCTCCCTTTACGCGAACGCGAGTCACCGATCGCGGACGCAATGCACAACGGACAGGGACCCCCAAACACCCTCTACACGAATTCGGGGTCCCAGATGCGAACGCGAAGACCAACGGCCTCAGGCCTACGTAAACACGACCCTGCCTCACGAACGCGAAGGCCAAATTGGCCTGTAACTGCTGTTGTAAATTCTGCAACTCCTCAACACCCCGAAACTCTCCGTTAGCTAATAAAAATCACCCCGAGGCCCCCGGGACCTCAACCAAAAGCACAGATATGTTCTATTACCTTATTCAAACTTGCGCGAACCATCAAAATACTACCGTTAACATCAAAGTAATCAAATTTCATCAAATCAAAGTCTAAGTTTAAACAAAACCTCCAAAACTTGCATTCGATCAAAACCCGACCTAAATACCTTCGAATCAACTAAAATTTTTCACACACATCCCAAATCACTTAACGAATCTACTGCAACTCTCGGAATTTCATTTCGACTCTCGGATCAAAATCTCACATACCAACCGGATTTCGCCAAAATCCTAACTTCACCAAATTAGGCTAACTTCTACATCGAACCTCCAAAATTACTTCTGATTGCTCTCCTAAGCCTTAAATCATCCCCCCGAAACTAACCGAATCAACGGAAATCAATTCCGAGCCCTCTAACTCAGAAGTCAACATTCGGTTGACTTTTCCAAACTAACCTTTCCTTAAAGAGACTTATTGCCCCATTTCCTACCAAACTCGATCCGAACCAACTCAAATTCACCAAGTACATATATTGTAATATGAAGAAGCATAAAAAGGGGAAAATGAGATGGAAATACATGAGACGACGGTTCGGGTCTTTACATCCTCCCCAACTTAAACAAACGCTCGTCCTCGAGCGTATCCAGGGTTGTTCTAGGAGCCAATCAATAGCTGAATGATCTTACCAAACATACACCCGGGGTGATCCCGCGTCACCCTATCTCATATAGGTCTGATAACACAACATAGCTGAAATCTCACAATCCATCGAGACCATAAATCGTGGAACCACATTGCACTTTCTGAAATTATAAACAAGGCCAGAACGTCACATCTATACTCAGAATAAGTCCGAACCAGCTGTAATATCCCATACCTGTAACCTCCGTGAAATCACATGATATACCACATAATCCAGCACTTGAAATGATAACTTCTATTCCTAGTAGTTACCCACAACAACCAAATATCGATAAAAACAACCTTTGATAAGCTAAAGTCTTATTCCAACGTTTTCACATACTTCCAACAACAAGTGAAACACGCGATGAACCGTAACCATTCCTCATATCAACCAATCATGAAGCCACTTCCCTCTGACTAATATCACAACAGAGTTCCGGGCCAACCCTCGATGTTATCTTTCTGACAAGCTGAGATCAAATCTGTTCATATTCATTAATGACTCCAACGATCACCTCGATTCCAACACACTACTCTATTGATATGACACCTCGACACAGGCCTAAGCCACAACTTGCATATACATGCACTAATGAGAAATTGTCTGAACATACTTAAATCACGACAAATGACTCAAGCAAAAAAGCTGTAACTCAAATTCTTCAGTACCATCACAACACAAGGCTGGGACCCCGTCCCACATCATAGTAATAGAATACCTGAATCTACCCCGAAGGGTCATAACTCCACGTAGCCTCGCTACAATGCGCGATCCTATCCAAACACTGTTACCAATGAAACACCTCAAGTTACTATGCACAAAATCGACAGCCACGCACAATTTGATGTCTGAAACGAAAGCCATTCATTACACCCACGGTGAAACAAATAACATACGACACACAACCCGATAGGGCGTAACCAATACTCCATTTACTGAGCCACACTCAATTACTCTTCCCGCTCGACTTTCTCTATGACTCCTCAATAGAACTGCACCACATGTGCCCATATCCAACCAATCATAACGCCTCACATCACAGAAAAGCAACTCATAGATCTCCCTAGATCACTAACAAGTTCAATAACAATCGAATCAACCTATCCCTCAACACTACAACCCGGGACTAGCCAAACTAACTCAAGCTAAATATGTAGCCACATTGGCATGCCAACGAACTCAATAATAAGAAGTCTGAAGTTGCTCCTCCCACTGATATAACTCCTGCCGGAGTCGTACGATACGGTGCTCGGCACCAAATAAATACCGAAATCCGCAATCTCATCCGGCGACATGCCGGGCCACAAGAAACGCATCCAAAAAAGTCCCTCAATACTGGAACTAGATCAATGGTAGAAACCTTTACACTGACATCCGCCACGAGGGCCCAATTAAGAAAAACAATCCTTCCTAACCGTCCGTTGGTCTTTGGAATACAAACCATTCTGCTAGAACATAATCCGATGCACCTCGCCATGCAACCTGTGGCATTTTCCGATATATCCCATAACACAATAGTCTAGACTAACCCAACACGGAGACAACCAGTCTACACCCCAATGTCATATCCAAAATCTAATATACCAAGCAAAGAAAGATCCACTCAGGCTTCCAAATCCTAATAGTCATTAATGGTACCAACACACACGATCCAGAACCGCTACATAGTCTGTACCTGATCCCCAAATTCCACAATATGAATACACATAACACCTCGAGTACCCAAGCATTCCATGAAAGATATTCAAAAATTCCTCTGTGCCATCATACAAACTCAGATATCAACAGTCGATCTGACAAGAAAGTGCCGCAATACTACTGAAGTATCATCAGTCTAATCACATTACCCTTCTGAGACATTTTCTCTCGTCAAATCACTTCCGATTAGCAGTACCATTTCCTTGATTACCTGAGGCTACTCTTTACTTAAGAGTTTTATGAACTTCTTTTAAATACTGAACTGTAACTCATCTAGCCAAGACTTTCCGTCAATCCCATCTAGAAAAAGAATCATTAAACATTCTATGCTTCGCATGCCCCAAGAAAATATATACTTCTCCGAACCACGGTAAAACTCAACAAGAACTCTCTCCCAATTCCATTTGCACAAGCTAAATTGCCAGGACTGAATCCTGCTATCCAAACCAAGCTAAGCAAGCTGCCAGAACTCAAGAGCTTCATTGTACAATACCTGTAAAGGCTCACAACCTTGCATACATACAAGGAATTAACCATATCTTTACCATACCGATTCAGTCTACTATCAAGCTATTCCATCTATTTAATTTCCCTTCTGGTTCTTCATCAACTTGATATTCCCTCTTGTTGTGGCACCAAAATGCCTCAACCCGGGTTTACCACACGAGATTCGAACATAAGACCACACTGTCTAAGATCCATAGGCCACTGAATACCCTCTCAAATGTTCCTAGAAATACCACATTCACGCATGCTCTGCTTGAAGAACTTACTGCGAATCTGAATTCGTTTCCATTACCTTCTAGTTATCGATACACATAATCCCATAATCATCAATAAAAATAGCACATGTCTTGGCCTTTTTCAATGGAACACATTCACTAACCACATAAACAACCTTAAGACACCTGATTGTTACATGTAGAATCTTGAACACATTAAAACCATTCTCGAGAGTCATTCACTCTTACTCAAACTGCAAATTACCTGACTTAACGAACAGAACCACTCATGTCTTATAGCACTCCGACACTGCAGAATACGATCTCATACCAATAAGAACCACCATCTTCCTTCATTATGCACTGAGCATTCTTTATCAGCAATAGTTCAAGACATCCTAGTACTTTCTCACATCTACGAAGCACCATAAAACTTTTGTCAAAATTTTTGCTTCACTCGTGCCATCCTCGGCTCAACTTCTGCAACCAGAACTGATCCGTCAGTATACCTCAAAACAGAACCAAATAGCACATAACCGTGCAATCGGCTAATCAACAATAACCTCCCCAACTTGGCTCGAAGCCATATATCAGGACACGGTAAATAACCCATAATACTTTTACTCTAATGATGCCACAATATCATAGTGAGATTAAACTCAAATCATTTACTAGTTTATCAAAACACAGATCATCTAGTAATGAAATCCTCTGCAAAGCTAGCATTCATCCCCACAGCAGTTGAGTCCACCCTCTAAAGCGACCCGAAATTATCAAATTTCAACACGTACTCTTCAATTACACATGGGATCTTCTAACAATGTACATAAGAATCGTACTACTTAGGAACACTCCGCAGGAGATAACCCACCTGCTCGGCCTCAATTTAGTACTTCAACACACCTTCTGCCATTATATATGTTACACAGTCATTTATTCTTCCTGAGTCTGAACACATACCGCCACATGTAATGCACTTTACTTTCCAACTAGGAGACACAAAAAATATTCTTCACGCGTCCATAACTCAGGGCTACACAACAGACCACAATAGGAAACGAATCACTTAACAGTTCATCTATTATCCGGCAGGCTTCTTCATCACTACCAAGTCATATAAATACACCTCGTAGCACTAACACACTCATCACATGGATATCCAACCGTCATTCCGGCTAATAAGGAAAATAATGAACATATAAGTTCAAAACACTTGCTCACAAAATCAGCACTTTGGTGCTCAAGCCATAGGCAAAGATCCGGCCTCAAGTCCTCTAGACTGGCCCAACATACTCACGAAGATCACATCTCGCCCCTCGATCGGGGAATCCCAAGCCATCAAAGCACATATAATACTGAGTGCTCATGCGCTCATACAGACGTATGGGAGAAATTTCAAGAGTTATATTCCAAGCTGAATCAAGTATGCACGATAAGAATTCCAAGAAAGTGAAGTTTTTCCTAAAGGTTCTGCAGCCTCTCGAGGATAAATACAGACGTCTCCGTACCGATCCGCGAGACTCTACAAAACCTGCTCATGACTCGTGAGACCTAGTAACCTAGGCTCTGATACCAACTCGTCAAGACCCAACTCTCGAACTTGAAAGTGATGGCGCCTCTCGTGAAGACAAGGCTAGCCAACAGAACATCAATACCTCTTTTAACAGTTACTTAGCATGAATAAGTCTAAAACATGGATAATATAGTCATAAGTGCGGAATAAATGTGATAAAACAGGGAAACCATCCCGACTCAGCCCGATATCGGGGTGTCACAAGTCATGAGCATCTAAAGAATCCTAACTCTATTACAAGACCAGTAATATACATATTGGAATTTAACATCAATGGAAGAAATACGATGTCGCGAATACTGACGGTCACCTGGCACAACTACGATAGCAAGATCTCCAATCGGCTCAAAACCCGCTACCGGGTGAACAATTACCTGCATTTGCACACGAGGTGCAGGGAGTAAAGTGAGTACTCCAATTCAGTGAATAATAAAAGTAAATAACAACTGAGTGGTAAGAAATCACATAAAACATATCGTCATGCTGTATAGAAGCAGAGAAAACCCCTTAATTGAGAAAATCAGTGAAAACTGTGAAAAACCTTTTGAAATCCTCTGGGCTTAGTTAAAACTTTCCTTGAAAATATTCTTTCCAACAGTGAAACAAACGAATGCAAAGACAGATAGTTCAAATCAGCGCATAAGTTAGCCCCTAGGGCACAGCACTCCACTAATAATTAACATCGGGGTATCTGGTAAACAGTGCAAGAAGTAGCATGGATGCCAATGAAATGGGAGTGCTAAATGTCATGACACATAGTACAAATAGGAATCAATGCATGAATGCAATGCAATGCATATGATGGTACATTCCAGTACCCACTGCGGCATGCAGCCCGAGCCATCCATATTTATTTATCGTCGACGGCGCTCACTGGGGGTGTATACAGACTCCGAAGGGGCTCCTACAGCCCAAGCGCAATATCAAGCAATCTTGTGTCATCAATTATTCCTGGTCAGTCAATGATACCTGACCGGTCAGTCATTGTTACCTAACCAATTTATATCATGCAGTGTCATTGTTACCACTGCTTCAAGTCATATCATACAGTGTCATTGTTACCACTGTTTCGAATCACATCATACAGTGTCATTGTTACCACTGTTTCAGTTCACATCATACAGTGTCATTGTTACCACTATTTCGAAATCATTGCTGCGGCGCGCAACCTGATCCATGCTCAGTCCAAAAATGCACATAAGCCACTTGGGCAATATTAACATGATAGTCCTCAGGTCAAAACGACAATAAAATATTGTTTAAGTTTTCAAATCTTAGGAAAACGACTGAGTTTACAAAACAGTATTAAACCTTAGAGGAGATCAAATAATATGCAAGATATGCTAAAACAGTAATATCAATCCCCGAAGGATTCACATAGTTGGCACGAACCACAAACATGGCAATCAGCTTGAATTATGATGATAACAAGTAGTTTCAGTCAAATACGCGGTAAAATCAACAACCAGGACGAACCAAGTCACAATCCCCAACGGTGCTCTACCCCACGCTCATATCCGGCGTGCAAGTCACCTCAATACAGCACTATGATGTGCAAATCTGGGGTTTCAAACTCTCAGGATATCATTTACAAGTATTACTCACCTCAAGATGGTCAAAGTCTAGCCCGCTATGCCTTTGCCTCTTGAATTAGCCTCCTCATGCGACGAATCTACCCAAAATCATAACGAATATGTCTCATTATGCTAAAGAGACAATACTCAATCGAAAGCAATCGAAAATTATCAAAATTCACGAATTTGACAAAACCCGAGCCCCGGGCCCACTTCTCGAAAATTAGAAATTTTTAACCCAAAATGTTCCTTATCTCGCCACGAGCCTATACATATCAAATTCACAAGAATCGGAGTCCATTTGGCCCCTCAAATCACAAATTCTCATTCAAAAACTCAAGCCCTAGTTCTTCACTTTTTAACCAAATTTCAATGAATTTAAATGTTGAAATCATAATTAGATGATGTTTCTAGGCCATGGGACTTACCTCCAATTGATTCTAGGTCAAAACCCTTCAAAAATCTCGTCAAAGGCTCCCAAGCTCACTAAAAATTGTGGAAAATGAACCCAAGTCGCGGATGAAATGTTCTTAAAGCATTTTGCCCAGGTGACAAATCCTTCTTCGCGAACATGATGGTCCTCTCGCGTTCGCGATGGCCAAAAATCCACTGGGCCATTTTTAGTCTTCGTGAACGCGGAGCCCTCCCACGAATGAGATGCCTCAGCCACCCACTCTACGTGAACGCGTCGCCCTAACCGCGAACGCGAAGGCCAACCAGCTCCCCTCACGCGAACGCGAGTCATCGATCGCGGACGCGCTGCACAACGGACAGGGACCCCCAAACTCCCTCTACGTGAACGTGGGGTCCCAGATGCAAATGTGAAGAACAATGGCCTTAGGCCTACGCGAACGCAACCATGCCTCGCGAACGCGAAGGCCAAATTGGCCTGCAAGTGCTGTTGTAAAATCTGCAACTCCTCAACAACCCGAAACTCTCCGTTAGCTATTCGAAATCACCTCGATGTCCCCGGGACCTCAACCAAAAGCACAGATATGTTCTATTACCTTATTCAAACTTTCTCGAACAATCAAAACATTAAACACTACCGTTAACATCAAAATCATCAAATTTCATCAAATCAAAGCCTAAGTTTAACTATAACCTCCAAAACTTGCATTCGATCAAAACCCGACCTAAACACCTCCGAATCAACTAAAATTTTTCACACACATCCCAAATCACTTAACAAAGCTACTTCAACTCTCGAAATTTCATTCCAACCCTCAGATTAAAATCTCGCATACCAACCGGATTTCGCCAAAATACTAACTTCGCCAAATTAGGCTTTCTACACCGAACCTCCAAAATTACTTCTGATTGCTCTCCTAAACCTTAAATCATCCCCCGAAACTAACTGAATCATAGGGAATCAATTTCTAGCCCTCTAACTCACAAGTCAACATCCGGTTGACTTTTCCAAACTAACCTTTCCTTAAAGAGACTAATTGCAACTCGATCCGAACCAACTCAAATTCACCAAGTACGCATATTGAAACATGAAGAAGCATAAAACGGGGAAAATGGGACGGAAATACATGAGACGGCGGGTCGGATCGTTACAATATATTATATAAATATATGTATAAGCTAATATTCGATATAATATTAGCTAATACACTTATACTTAGTGCATAGTATAGCGTAAGTATGTGTGTGTGTGTGTGTGTGTGTGTGTGTATATATATATATATATATATATATATATATATGTGTGTGTATATATATATACACTTATAATTATGGACTAATTATAAGTGTATTAGGTAATATTATATCGAATATAGCTTTTATATATAAAATCTATATTATGCACTAATTATAAGTGGATTAGGTAATATTATATCGAATGTAGCTTATATATATATATATATATATATATATATATATATATATATATATATATATATATATATATCCTAGCATGTTGTTCAGTAGTCTGAGGCCATGAACAGCTTCAATTCAGGTATTACGACTTGTACGCGTGGTCGGAATTGAGTTTCGGGAAGGTCGGAGTTGATTTGGGAAGAGAATTCTCATTTCGGAAGCTTAAAGTTAAAAGGTAGGATGAGATTTTTGAGTAAACGACTTAGAATTAGGGTCTGAAGGTTCTGGCGAGTTCGTATGATGATTTCGGACTTGGGCATATGCCCGGTTCGGTTTTGGATAACCCGAAAGTGTTTATGCGCCTATTGTGGAAGTTAGCCATTTAGAAGAAATTTCATAAGTTAGGCTTGAAGTGCATTTCAGTGTTATCAATGTCTGTTTGAGATTCCGAGACAATGAATAGCTTTGTATGGTGATTCTGGAGTTGGGAGCGCGATCAGAAGTTAATTCGGAGATCCGTAGGTAATTTTGAAGTAATTTGGCTAAAGATAGAAAATTAAAGGTTTTGAGAAGTTTGAACGGAAGTGGTCTTTTTGATATCGGGGTTGGAATATGATTCCGATAGTTGGAGTAGGTCCATAATATCGATTATGAATTGTGCGCAAAATTTGAGGTCAATCTAACGTGATTTGATAGGTTTAAGCATCGAAAGTAGAAGTTGGAAGTTCTAAAGTTCATAAAACTTGGATTGGAGGTTGATTCATGATTTTACCATTATTTGATGTGATTTTAGGCCTCAAGAAAGTCCGTAATGTGTTTTGGGATTGGTTGGTAGGTTTGGTCAAGGTCCCGGGGGCCTCGGGTGGATTCCGGGTGATCAACAGATTGAAATTTAGAATTTTTTTGATAGTTGATGGTCTGGTTGCTGGTATAACTGCTTCTGCGGTGGGTTAACCGAAGAAGCAGCCTCGCAAAAGTGGTAAAGAGAGCCGCAAAATTGGATTTTTGGCCAGGGCCTCGTGGACCGTAGATGCGGTCAAGGTTCCGCAGAAGCGGGACCGCATCTGCGGAAAATGTGTCGCAGAATCGAAAATGAGCAGCCTAGGGAGGACCGCAGATGCAGTCAGGGTTCCGTAGAAGCGGGACCGCATCTGTGGAAGTTATGTCATAGAAGCGAAAAAGGGCGGCCTAGGAAAAATCGCAAGAGCGGCAGATTGTCCGCAAAGGCGGGACCGTAGAAGCGGAAATTATTCCGTAGAAGCAAAAGTAGCTGGAAGCGGAATGGTTGTTTTAAAAATCAGATTTTGGCCATTTCCTCTCATATTTTCTTGGCTTGGGTGATTCTTGGAGGGGTTTCAAGAGAGGATTTTCATCATCAATGATAAGGTAAGTTATCCCCACCTATTTTGAGTTAAATACATCAACTATGTATGGATTTGAGCATTGAAATTAGTATAAACTTGAGGTTTTGGTGGAAAACCTAAAAATTGACATTTCTTAGAATTTAACCACGATTTTGGATATGGAATTGAGAGTAAATTATATATTTGAGTTCATGAGGTTATGGATAGACTTACTCTTCGAAAATTTTGGAAATCTGGGCATGTTGGCCCGAGGGCAATTTTGTCAACTTTTTGATCGGGGTTAGGAATTGTTATAAATTGGATTATAATGAGTACCCTAGCATATATTAATGGATTTACATGATTATTGGATAGTTTTGGAGCATTGTGCATCGATTCGAGTCTTCGGAAGGCATGGAATGTCGGTTATGGACCTTCGGAGCGAGGTGAGTCTCCTTTCTAACCTTGTAAGAGTGAATTGTCCCCATAGGTGAAATAATTAATTATGTGCTCCTATTTGTGGGGGCTACGTACGCACGAGGTGATGAGAGTCCGTGCATAGCTACTCTTATGCTATTGTCCAGGTAGTTAGGACCCAAAAGCATGCTATACTTGGATTATTTACAAACCTATTGATAGCTTGAACTGCTTAAACCACATCGAATTAGTAAATGAATTTCTAAAAGGGTTTAAACTTCATTTTCCTAAATTATTAAAGAGAATTGGCTTTTTTTGGATAATTGCTCCATGTTGACTTCTTGATTGGCTGTCTGTCTGTGTGTGTGCTTATTTTGGAACAGGTCGAACGCCTCGGCAGATTAAATAGATGCATCTATAGGCGCGTCGTCGACCCTCGGCAAGTGCACAGTTTATTTCTGTTGGATCGGGTCGTCGCCTCGGCATAATATGCGCATGCCTGTATTGCTGCCTTGAACTTATTTAAGTTAGTATTGCCGCTTCATGGCTTTAAGATATTTGGATAATTACGAAAAGGGATTTTGGAAATTTCCTATAAAAGAATTAATTGTTTACTTGTTTCCTTCTATTTGGACTAAAATCATGTTTATAGAAATGCATAATTTAATGTATTATTGACATCACTATTGGACCACTAGTAAGTGTCGAAGTTGACCATCTCGTCTCTACTTCTTCGAGATTAGGTGGGCTACTCATTGAGTACACGTTGTTTACGTACTCATACTACACTTCTGTGCATTTTTGTTGCACAGGTATATGCAACTCTAGCGGCCTACTGGGCGTAGCAGCACGGATGATTCTGGGACTAGATGAGCTGCATTATTTGAGACGGCCGCAGCTAGAGCAGTCCCTTCCAGTATACTCTATTTACTTCCTGTCCACTGTATTCCGGACGGATGGTGTATTTTATTTCCTTGTCAGTAGATGCTCATGCACTTGTGACACAAAGTTCTGGATGGTTTTGAAGTATTTGATAGTAACTGCTTATCATTTAAATTTTATTAAGACAACTGTCTTTTAAATTGCAAAACTGGAAGGAAAATCCTAAATTTCAAAAGTATTAAAATGAGAATTTGATTAAGTAAATTTGGTTGTCTTGCCTGACAGCAGTGTCCGGCACCATCACGACCCTTAGTGGATTTTGGGTCGTGACATCGTGGAAGTCTAAAATCTCATCCCAAAACCCGAAAACTCACGGGAACCACAGGCTAATAGAAATGTGATACGCTGCTCTAACTCTAGAATATCTAAACAACTGAAAGAAAAGGATAGATTAAATACTAAAGCCGGAACAGAATAGAGACTCCAGGTCTGTGGACGCGATAGATATACTTCAAAGTATCCGCTAGATCTCTCTGCCTCGAGGATAGTGCGCCTAAGTGGAGATACTTGGATCTACACATGAAAAACATGCGCAGAAGGGGCATGAGTACACCACAACGGTACTCAGTAAGTGCCAAGCCTAACCTCGATTGGGTTGTGAACGAGGAAGGTCAGGGCCCTACTGAGGTTAAACATTATAATATGAATTAACAATATGAAAACTGACAGTAATAATGAGTACATCAGTGAGAATAGATAGGTTAAACAGGGAAATAACAACTACACAAAGAACAGAGTAAACACGGAATATGTACAGCTCAATACCAAATGATAACAATGAGGATCTCCCGGGATACCATCCTGTAGTCCTTTTCTTAACTAACCAAGGAACTCCTAGGATATCGTTCCGTAGTCCATCATATAAGTATATCCGAAAGATCTCCCGGGATACCGTCCCGTAGTCCAACTATCAATGTGCAGTGGGGATCTATCGAGAATATAACCCGCAGTCCTAAAGTAAATATGTAGGGGGTTCTATCGGGAATCGAACCCGCAGTCCCAAAGTAAATATGCAGGGGGATCTATCGGGAATCTAACCCGCAGTCCCAAAGTAAATATGCAGGGGGATCTATCGGGAATCAAACCCGCAGTCCCCAAAGTAAATACACACCAACAGCAAGAAGATATTCAGAAATAGAGTTTAATACCAAGGCAATATGTAAAGCAAACAAAAGCAACTTGAGCAAATAGGCAATTCAGAACAACTAAGCATGTTTTTCTAGCTAACACAATCTATAATTGCAAATAAAATACAGTAGATAAGAAGGAAAATCAATCTAAATATTTAAAGTAAAACCGTATTTTTCAACAATTAACCCAACTATGCACTTGTTACCTCACGTACAAGGCATTCAATAACCAAATATCATATCCTAATGGGAAAGGTCCCCCACACAAGGTTAGACAAGCCACTTAGCTCGAACCGGCTTAAATCAACTAGAAACCACGCCTTTGCCACGAGTATCCGACTCCAAATGGCCCAAATCTATTCAATTCAATTGCATATCATAAATAACACCTCAAACAACAGATGCTACTATTTAATTTAAAGCTAAGACGAAATTTTAGGTAAAATGACGAAAACACCCCTCAGACCAACATCTCGGAATCGGATAATTTTTATATTCTGAAAACCCTCGTACTCTCACGAGTCTAAACATATAAAAATCTCCCAAATCGGAGGTCAAACACCCACTCAAAACCCAAAATTTTGGCCTAAGAAGTTTCTTCCAATTTTTCCCAATTTTGGTTCTGAATTTGAATTTAAATGGTGGATTTAACTACATATTGATGAAATATAACTAGAAGGGATTAAAAAAACATTACCCAATAATCTCCTCTTCAAAACCCTCTCAAAATCTCCCTTTCCCGAGCTCAAATTTCCGCTTCTTCGGTTAAGGGACCGCATCTGCGGTCCCGCTTTTGCGGACCAAGTGCCGCTTCTACGGCTTTTTCCTTTTTGCCAGTTCCCACTTCTGTGGTCTGATACCGCACATGCGGATTCCTCTTTTGCGGTTCCCAAGCTGCAGAAGCGAAAATACCAGAAGAGAAAAACTTTAGCTGCTGCAACACTTCTCCGATCTTCCCGTCAACCATCCGAAATCATCCCGAGACCCCCGGTACCTCAACCAAAAGTACCAATAACACCTAATAACCTATTAAAACTTGTACCAATCCTTAAAACACCTTACACTACATCGGAAAACTGAATTAATCGATGATTTAAGCCTAAGAACTTCAAATTTCATCAAAACACACTTTCGATCAAAAACCTAACCAAAACACGTCAGAATGACCTGAAATTTTGCACACACGTCCCAAATGACAAGACGGAGCTACTTCAACTTCCAGAATTCCAATTCTAGCCTCGTATCAAAAACTTACTATCAGACCGGAAATTTGAAAAATTCAAACTTCGGCATTTCAAGCCTAAATGAGCTACGGACTTCCAAAATACATTCCAAACACGCTCCCAACCCCAAAATCACCTAACGGAGCTAATGGAACCATCGGATTTCCATTCCAAGGTCATCTTCACACTTTCCCGACTACGGACCACTTTTAAACACTTAAGCTCTCATTTAGGGACTAAGTGTCCCAAAACTCTTCGAAACCCAACACCGAACGTCCCGGCAAACCAAAATAGCAGAAATGAACTTAGGGGAAGCAGTTAATAGGGTATCAAGGCATTGATTCTTAAGATGACCGACTGGCGTCACATCCTCCTACACTTAAACATTCGTTTGTCCTCAAACGAGCATAGACAACATACCTGAAGTAGTGAAAAAATGAGGGTAACTGCTGCGTATATCCTGCTCGGTCTCCCAGGTCGCCTCCTCGGCCGGCTGACCCCGCCACTGAACCTTCACTGAAGCTATGTTCTTCGACCTCAACTTTCTGATCTGCCTATCCAATATAGCCATTGGCTCCTAAACATAGGATAGATCCTTGTCCAACTGGACTGATCCAACACGTGCGATGGGTTACCGTGATACCTCCGGAGCATTGAGACATGAAATACTGGATGAACTCCGGCCAAACTGGAAGGCAAAGCAAGCTCATAAGCAACATCCCCAACTCGCCAAAAGGGCCAATAAACCTCGGACTCAACTTTCCTTTCTTCCCAAACCTCATGACGCCTTTCATAGGCGAAACCCGAAGCAGAACCCGCTCACCAACCATATATGAAACATCACAAACCTTTCTGTCCGCGTAGCTCTTCTGTCTGGACTGGGCTATACGGAGTCTATCTTGAATCATCTTAACCTTCTCCAATGCATCCTGAACCAACTCTGTGCCCAATAGCCTGGCCTCACCCGGCTCAAACCAACCCACTGGAGATCTATACCTCCTACCATATAAAGCCTCATACAACGCCATCTGAATGATGGATTGATAACTATTATTGTAAGCAAACTCTGCCAATGGCAAGAAATGATCCCAAGACCCTTCAAACTTAATCACACATGCACGAAGCATATTCTCAAGAATCCAAATAGTGCACTCGGGCTGTCCGTCTGTCTGGGGGTGATATGATATGCTCAACTCCACTCAAGTGCCTAACTCCTGCAGCACGACTCTCCAGAATCACGATGTAAACTGAGTACCTCTGTCCGAAATAATAGAAACTAGAATACCATGCAGACGATCTCCCGGATATAAATCTCCGCCAACCACTCCGATGAATAAGTGGTACACACAGGAATAAAATAAGCGGACTTGGTCAACCGATCCACAATAACCTAAATGGCATCAAACTTCTTCAAGGTCTGTGGGAGTCCATATACAAAATCCATGGTGATGCGCTCCCATTTCCACTCCGGAATCTCTATCTGCTGAAGCAACCTACCCGGGCATTGGTGCTCATACTTCACATGCTGGTAGTTGAGGCATCTAGACACATAACCAACTATATCATTCTTCATCCGCCTCCACCAATAGTGCTGCCTCAAGTCTTGATACATCTTCGCAGCACCCGGATGGATGGAATACCGCGAACTATGGGCCTCTGCTAGAATCAACTCTCGAAGACATCAACATTGGGCACACAAATCCGACCCTGCATTCTCAATACCCCGTCATCTCCGATGGTCACATCTCTAGCATCTCCACGCTGAACCTTGTCCTTAAGGACAAGAAAATGAGGGTCTTCATACTGCTGCTCCCTGATACGATTAAATAAGGAAGACCAGAAAACCACATAAGCTAGAACCCAACTGGGCTCCGAAATATCCAATCTTATAAACTAGCTGGCTAAGGCCTGAACATCCATCGCCATAGACCTCTCTAAAGCTGGTAAATATGCCAAACTCCCCAAACTCTCCGCCCGGTGACTCAAGGCATCCGCCACCATATTGGCCTTGGCTGGGTGATACAGGATAGTGATATCATAATCCTTCAGTAACTCTAACCACCTCCTCAAACGCATATTTAGATCCTTTTGCTTGAGTAAGTGCTACAAGCTCCAATGGTCAGTATAGATCTCACAAGGCACACCGTACAAATAATGACATCAGATCTTCAAGGCATGAACAATGGTAGCTAATTCAAGGTCGTGGACTGGCTAATTCTTTTCATGTATCTTTAACTGTCTGGACTTGTAGGCCATCACCCTACCATCTTGCATCAACACCGCTCCAAGGCCAACTCTTGAGGCGTCACAATAGACAGTATAAGACCCCAAACCGATAGGCAACATCAAAATTGGGGCTGTAGTCAAAGCTGTTTTGAGCTTCTGAAAGCTCGCCTCACATTCCTCTGTCCACTGAAATGGGGCACCCTTCTGGGTCAATCTAGTCATAGGGACCGCAATCGATGAAAATCCCTCCACAAAGCAATGGTAGTAGCCCGCCAAACCAAAGAAACTGCGAATCTCTATAGCTGAGGGCAGCATGGGCCAACTCTATACGGCCTATATCTTCCTCGGATCCATCTGAATACCCTCACTCGAAATCACGTGGCCTAAGAATGACACAGAACTCAGCCAAAACTCACATTTTGAGAACTTTTCATATAACTTCTTCTCCCTCAAGGTCTAAAGCACGGTCCTCAGGTGCTGCTCATGATCTTCCCAACTCGGGTAATACACCAGAATATCATCAATAAAAACACTAACGAACGAGTCAAGATATGGTCTGAACACATTGTGCATCAAATGCATGAAAGCTGTTGGGGCATTGGTCAGCTCAAATAACATAACAAGGAACTCGTAATGACCATACCAAGTCCTGAAAGTAGTCTTCGCGATATCTGGCTCCCGAATCTTCAACTGAAGGTAACCTGAGCACAAGTCAATCTTAGAAAACACCTGTGCGCCCTAAAGTTGGTCAAACAGATCATCAATACGAGGCAAAGGATAACAGTTCTTCATTATAACCTTGTTCAATTGGCAATATTCAATACACATACGCATAGAACCATACCTCTTCTTCACAAACAAGACAGAAGCACCCCACGGTGAAAAACTGGGTCGAATAAAACCCTTATCAAGCAATTCCTACAAATGATCCTTTAACTCCTTCAACTCAGAAGGAGCTATACGATACGGAGGAATGGAAACGGGCTGAGTGCCTGGCAACAGATCAATGCCAAAATCAATATCTCTATTGGGAGGCATGCCCGAAAGATCAGCTGGAAACACATCGGAATAATCCTGTACCACTGGGACCGAATCAACGGAAGGGGTATCAATACTGACATCTCTCACATAAGCTAAATACGCGGCACACCCCTTCTCAACCATATGATGAGCTTTATGAAAAGAGATAACTCTACTGGGAGTGTGATCTAAAGTACCACTCCACTCAACACGTGGTGTACTTGGAATAGCCAACATCACGGCCTTGGCGTGACAATCAAGAATAGCATAATGGGGCGACAACCAGTCCATTCCCAAAATAATATCAGACCTTATTGAGTAACAATAAATTTGCTTTGGTCTCAAAACCACAAAATTGTAACCAAACATGATCGATAAACGCGATCCACAATAAGAGAATCCCCCACAAGAGTAGAAACATAAACAGGGAAACTCAAGGAAATCTTGAGGTACACCCAAATGTTGAGCAAAATAAGAATACATATAAAATCAAGTAGATCCTAGATCGAATAGAATCGGCACACCTCCAGAATAAACCATGACAATACCTGTGATGACAAAATTGGAGGCAACAGACTCGGTATGGGTAGGTGGGGTAGCAACTGGGGCTGTAACCATAGCCTGAGAACTCTGGGGGGGCGTTGTGGCCGAGAAGTCTGTGGAGGTGCACTCCTCCCGAGTCTAGGGAAATACCTCACTACATGGCATATTTCACCACACTCAAAGAAACCTCGCGACTAATGTGGCAGTTGGAACTATGCAGTACGGGTACTCCAAGACCCCTGAAAACCTAAAACTCTATGGGAAATCTGAGATGCAAACTGAGCTGGCTGACCCATAAAACCTCTAACATGACGCACCCTGCCTCCAAAATAAGGACCAGTATATCTTCCCGGTCTACTCACTCCTTTATACTCTCCATTCTGACCTCGTATATCCTCTCTCTACTGGGCCCACTTGTCCCTTACTCGGCGAGAAGTCCTCTCCACCCGTTGAACTGGGACCACAGGTTGTGTCGCCATGACACCTGGAACCTGACCAATGGAAACTCGCTACTCTGGAGTGGGGGCGGTGGGAGTCTGGGTCCCTTCCCCGATCTATGAAGTAGTTGGTACAACCTGAATCAATCCCGCCTGAATCAATGTACCAAACATGCTCAGGAACTGCGCCAAAGTCTCCTAAAGAGCTGGAGTAGTAGTAGCCGTAGGCGTGTTAGGTGCTTGAACTCCAGCTGGATCTGTTGATGGGACCTCGGCAGCATCTCTCACAAGAGCTCTCGCTACACCATATGCGCGTCCTCGGCCTCTACCCCGGCCCCAGCCTCTGACGGCTGTAGAAGGGGGCGTGGGTGCCTGATCATCTCGAGTGGCACATGTCCTCGCCATCTGTGAGAGAATAAAAGGCAAGAGTTTAGAATTGATGTCAAAAATATTGCACGAAAGGAATTCAAATGAAATGAATATTTTTCCTAAACAGTTACATAGCCTCTCGTAGATAAGCACAGACGTCTCCGTACCGATCAGCGAGACTCAATAACCGGCCTGTGTTCCGTGACTCCTATGAACCTACAGCTCTGATACCAATTTGTCACGGCCCCAGTTCGCCCACCGTGAACATATCATGATGGAACCTAGTCCCTACGACTAGGTAAGCCTAACAATGTGGAAAATAACATAACTTGTGGAAAACATTTAATTAAACCAAGCAAAATTAGAAGGAAACGGTATATAAGTGCTACCTGGCATATACAACTCAAAAATAAATCGCGGAAGTCTAAAATCTCATCCCAAAACCTAGAAACTCACGGGAACCACAGGCTAATAGAAATGTGATACGCTGCTCTAACTCCACAATGTCTAAACAACTGAAAGAAAAGGATAGATTAACTACTAAAGATGGAACAGAATAGAGACTCCAGGTCTCCAGATGCGGCAGATATACCTCGAAGTCTCCGCTAGATCTCTCTGCCTCGACGATAGTGCGCCTGAGTGGAGATGCCTGGATCTGCACATGAAAAACATGCGCAGAAGGGGCATGAGTACACCACAGCGGTACTCAGTAACTGCCAAGCCTAACCTCGGTTGGGTAGTGACGAGGAAGGTTAAGGCCCTACTGAGGTTAAACATTATAATATGAATTAACAATATGAAAACTGATAGTAATAATGAGTACAGCAGTGAGAATAGATAGGTTAAATAGGGCAATAATAACTGCACAAAGAATAGAGTAAACACGAAATATGTACAGCTCAATACCAAATGGTAACAATGAGGATCTCCCAGGATACCGTCCTGTAGTCTTTTTCTCAACTGACCAAGGAACTCCCGGGATACTGTCCCGTAGTCCATCATATGAGTATATCAGAAGGATCTCCCGGGATATAGTCCCGTAGTCCAACTATCAATGTGTAGGGAGGGTCTATCGAGAATCTAACCCGCAGTCCCAAAGTAAATATGTAGGGGGATCTATCAAAAATCGAACCCGCATTCCCAAAGTAAATATGCAGGGGGATCTATCGGGAGTCGAACCCACAGTTCCAAAGTAAATACACACCAACAGCAAGAAGATATTCAGAAACGGAGTTTAATACCAAGGCAACAGGGAATTTCTTGCCTAACATGCTTCACGTAAAGCAAACAAAAGCAACTTGAGCAAATAGGCAACTCAGAACAACTAAGCATGCTTTTCTAGCTAACACAATCTATAATTGCAAATAAAATACAGTAGATAAGAAGGAAAATCAATCTATATATTTAAAGTGAAACCGGATTTTTCAGCAATTAACCCAAGTACATGCTCGTCACCTCACATACAAGCCATTCAATTACCAAATATCATATCCTAAGAGGAAAGGTCCCCCACACAAGGATAGACAAGCCACTTACCTCAAACCGGCTCAAAATTAACTAAAAACCACGCCTTTTCCATGAGTATCCGACTCCAAATAGCCCAAATCTATTTAATTCAATTACATATCATAAATAACACCTCAAACAACAGATTCTACTATTTAATTTAAAGCTAAGACGCAATTTAGGTAAAATGACCAAAACGACCCTCAGGCCAATGTCTCGGAATCGGATAATTTTTAATTTTCAGAACTCTCATACTCTCACGAGTCTAACCATACAAAAATATCTCAAATCGGAGGTCAAACACCCACTCAAAACCTAAAATTTCGGCCTAAGAAGTTTCTTCCAATTTTCCCAATTTTGGTCCTCAATTCAAATTTAAATGATGGATTTAACTACATATTGATGAAATATAACTAGAAGGGATTAAAGAAACTTTATACAATAATTTTCTCTTCAAAACCCTCGCAAAATCGCCCTCTCCCGAACTCAAATTTGATTTTTCTAACTTTTAAAAACTAACCCTCGAAATCTTTATTTCTGAACACTGATTTCCGCTTCTGCGGTTAAGGGACCCCATCTGTGGTCCCGCTTCTTCGGACCAAGTGCCACTTCTGCGGCTTTTTTCCTTTTTGCCAGGTCCCGCTTCTGCGGTGTGATTCTGCACCTGCGGATTCTGCTTCTGCAGAATATACACCGCTTCTACAGTTTCCTACTAATAGCCCAGAGTCGCATCTGCGATAAAAATCTCGCAGATGCATAACCGCTTCTGCGGTTTAACTTCCTTACCTGCGGAAAAGCTGAGGGAGCCCAAATTCCACTCTTGTGATAAACGAGGCCGCTTCTGCGGTTCCCAAGTGTGACGACCCGATCGGTCATCTTAAGAATTAATGCCCCGATCTCTTATTAATTGCTTCCCCTAAGGTCATTTATGCTATTTTGGCTTTCCAGGACATTCGGTGTTGGGTTTCGGAGAGTTTTGGGAAACTTAGTCCCTAAATGAGAGCTTAAGTATTGGAAATGGTTCGTAGTCGAAATAGTATGAATGCAACCTCAGAATGGAAATTTGATGGTTTCGTTAGCTCTGTTAGGTGATTTCGGGATCGGGAGCATGTTTGAAATGGATTTTGGAAGTCTATAGCTCATTTAGGTATTATGACTTGTATGTGTGGTCAGAATTAAGTTTCGGGAACTTCAGAGTCGATTTGGAAAGAGAATTCTCATTTCGGAAGCTTAAAGTTGAAAGAATTAACTAGGATTGGAAATTTGAGTAAATGACCTCAGAATCGGGATCTAAAAGTTTCAGCAGGTTCGTATGATGATTTCAGACTTGAGCGTATGCCCGGATCGGGTTTAGGATAACCCGGGAGCATTTGGCAACTATTGTGGAAGTTAGCATTTTGAAAGAAATTTCATAAGTTTGGGTTGAAGTGCATTTCAGCGTTATTGATGTTCGTTTGGGATTTCGAGTAGGTGAATAGCTCTATAAGGTGATTCTGGAGTTGGGAGCGCGATCGGAAGTGAATTCGGGGTCCGTAGGTCATTTTGAAGCCATTTGGCTAAAAGATAGGAATTTGAAGGTTTTTGAGAAGTTTGACCGGAAGTGGACTTTTTGATATCGGGGTCGGAATTTGATTTTGAAAGCTGGAGTAGGTCTGTAATGTCGAATATGACTTGTGCGTAAAATTTGAGGTCAATCGGACATGATTTGGTAGGTTTAAACATCGAAAATAGAAGGTTGAAATTCTAAAGTTCATAAAGCCTGGATTGGAGGTTGATTCATAATTTTAGCATTGTTTGATGTGATTTGAGGCCTCGAGCAAGTTCGTAATGTGTTTTAGGACTGGTTGGTATGATTGGTTGGGGTCCCGGGGGCTTCAGGTGGATTCCGGATGGTTAATGAATCAAATTTGGAAGTTGAAGAATAGTTGGAGGTATGCTGGTTCTGTCATAACGGCATCTGCGGTTCTAGGACCGCAGATGCGGTCAATCCACCGCAAAAGCGGATTTCGGTCAGGGGCTTGAGGACCGCAGATGCGGTCAAGGTTTCGCATAAGTAGGACCGCATCTGCGGAAGGTATGTCGCAGAAGCAAAAAAGGGCGGCCTAAGGAGGACAGCATAAGCGGCATTTTAATCGCACCTGTGGAACCGTAGAAGCGGTCAAGGGACCGCAGGTGCGGAAATAGCTAAGGCAGTAAGGTATTTTAAGATCCGGGGTTGGGTTCATTTCAACCCCATTTTCTTCCATTGGAGCCAATGGGGAGCAACTTTGAGGTGCCATCTTCATCACCCGTCATGAGGTAAGTAATTTATGCCAGCTTTGAGTTAAATACAAAGTTTATATATGGATTTAGACAAGGAATTTGTGGAAAAACTTGGGGTTTGAGGGAAGACGTAGAAAAATTGATAATCTTGGATTTTGACCATGATGTTGGGTATGGAATTTAGAGAAAATCATATATTTGAGTTCGTGAGTTTATGGGTAAAGTTTATCTTTGAAAAATTTCGGAATCCAGGCACGTGGGCCCGAGGGCATTTTTGTCAACTTTTCGATCGGGGTTAGGAATTGTTATAAACTGGATTTTAATGGGTACCTTAGCATATACTAATGGACTTGCATAATTATTGGCTAGTTTTGGAGCGTTGTGCATCAATTCGAGTCTTCGGAAGGGCGTGAAATACCGGTTATGGACTTCGGAGTGAGGTGAGTCTCCTTTCTAACCTTGTGAGAGGGAATTGTCCCCATAGGTGAGTTAATTGGTTATGTGCTCCTATTTGTGGGGGCTGCGTACACACGAGGTGACGAGAGTCCATGCGTAGCTGCTATTATGCTATTGTCCGGATAGCCTAGGATCCAAAAGCATGCTATATTTGGATTAATCGTAAACTTATTGACAACTTGAATTGCTTAAATCACATTGAATTATTAAATAAATTTCTAAAAGGATTAAACTTCATATTTCTTAAATGGTTAAAAGAGGATTGATTCTTTAGATAATTGCTCCGTGTGGACTCTTGATTGACTGTCTGTGTGTGTTTAAATTTTTGGAGCGGGCCAAACGCCTCGGCAGATTAAATAGTTGCATCTTTGGTTCACGTCGTTCGACCCTCGGCAGTGCACAGTTTACGTTTCTGTTGGAGCAGGCCGTCGACCTCGGCATGATTTGCGCATGCTTGTATTGCTTCCTTGGATTTATTAAAGTTGTTGATGCCTCTTCATGGATTGAGAATATTTGGATAATAAAGAAAAGGGAATTTTGGAAATTTTCTATAAAAGAAATAATTGTTTACTTGTTTCCTTCTATTAGAATAAAATCATGTTTATAGAAATCCAAGATTTAATGTATTATTGGCCTCAATATTGGACCACTAGTAAGTGTCGAAGTCGACCATCTCATCTCTACTTCTTCGAGATTAGAAGGGATACTCATGGAGTACACGTTGTTTACGTACTCATACTACACTTCTGTGCATTTTTGTTGCATAGTTATATGCAACTCTAGTGGCTTAGTGGCATCGCGGCATGGTTGACACGGAGACTAGGTGAGCTGTATTTTCTCGAGGCGATCCGCAGTCAGCAGAGTCTCTTCAATTATCTGTATTTATTTTCTGTCCCATATTGTGTTCCGGACAGTTATTGTACTTTATTCGATCTCTTAGAAATTGCTCATGCGCTTGTGACACCGGGTTCTGGGATAGTTTGGAAGTATTTTGTAATGACTGCTTATCATTTAAATTTGATTGAGGCAATTATCTTTTAAATTACCAAATTTTGAAGGAAAATACAAGATTTCAAAGGTAGTAGAACGACAATTTGATTAAGTAATTTGGTTGGCTTGCCTGACAGCAGTGTCGGGCGCCATCGCGACCCTTGGTGGATTTTGTGTCGTGACACACACGCACGCTTCGTAGTACTATTGATCCCTTGTATAATAAAAGTGTTAACAGCTAATATTTATATTATTTATTTAATAAATACAAAAGTAATTTTTAATTTTGACCAATGTTGACCTAAATAGCGACTAACTTTGGTCACTAAATATACATAATTTTGAATTAGCGACCCAAGTTGGTCGTTAAATTTAAATCAGATTTATTTATCTTTCATATAATATTTAAAATATTAATATTATTGTTAAACGTTAGAACTGGGTCCCAGGTTAGCGACCAAAGTTGGTCTCTATTTTACTGAGCGGCCAACTTTGGTTGCTAAAGTTGAATTATATTTATTTATATTTTATAATTTTTTTAAATAAAATTATAATTATTAAAATTTTATAACTGGGTCCCAAATTAGTGACCAAAGTTGGTCTCTATCTGTGTTACTCTTTATGTAGCGACCAACTTTGGTCGCTAATTTTAAATTTTATTTATTTATATTTTATAATTTTTTTAAAATAATATTATAATTACTAAAAAAATTTAAGTGGGTCCCCTCAGGCGACCAACGTTGGTCGCTAATTTGAGTAATTCTTTGACCAAGCAAGTCTGACCAGTCCGGTCAACAGTTTGACAAAATTTTCAATCAAGTAGCGACCAATGTTGGTCGATAATGTATTTAAAATCATTATTTTATTATTTTTACCAGTTTAGCCACCAACTTTGGTCGCTTTTCTTGACAGACCAACTTTGATCGCTAAAGTTTGGTCGCTTTTTACATGAATTCTAGTAGTTTAAGCACTTATACCAAAAAAAACCCTTTTAAATTAGGCTTAATACCCATATCACTACCATCAACCAATTGAGATCGAGAAGCCATTGATCTCAACCAAAAAATTTCCATGTGGTCTAAAACTAATCGAATGAGCAAAAGGAGAAACAAATACAAAACTACAAAATTGAAATGGAAGAGGGTAGAAAAGAAGTATGAAAAGAGCTCATGAAGCTTAAGTAAGCACTGCAACACTATACACAAAATTTTCTTCCTTTTAATTAGCCATGATACCCATACCAGTATCATGATTGATCTCAACAAAAAAATTCCCATGTCGGATAAACTAATTGGAAAAATAGAAAAAGGAGAAACAAATACAAATTATAAAATAGAAGTTGAAGATTAAGGGATTGTTTAATTTGTCATATGCACAGCAAAAATCATGGGGAAAATCGATTAAAATCGTACCTGCAGGTAGAAGGAATTTGAGGAAGACAAAGAGAATTGGAGAAGCAATCCAGAATTTGAAAGTTTTTTTTATGCACAAAGAAATCGGGTGAAAACCTAAATGCTCCGTAGAACATATGTGTACTATTATGCGGCGTCTTCCTGAGATTCTTTGGAAGGTTGATGTAAGGCTAAGCAACTGATGTCAGTGCAGTTGCTATCCGCCAACTGAGGTTCCTGCCGTACGCTAGACTAGATTGTTAGTGCCGTACGAAAAAACCAATGTCAAGAGCAATTGAGAGAACAAAAATGAGAATTGAGAATGAAAGAAAGCTTGATTGCATTAATGAAAACTATTACAGAAAAGCAAGGCTGTGTCGAGGGGGAGAGACACCAGTACAGAGAATTGTTGCTTGCTAGAAAGTTTTGAATGCTTGATCCCCCCTAATAATACTTAAAAAAAAATAAACCAAAGCTACACAACTAGACTTGAATAAGCTAGAGAAACATAATGTAAGTGCATAAAATAAAACTACTCTATATTTACAATGAAAAGGACTTAGTTTTCTACAAAGCAGAAACATGTCCTTTGTTAGCAGCAGCATCTTTGGCATCACGGTCTGTGCGCACGGCGTTGTCTGCGCGCGCGGCGCTGTTGGAATCTGCCTGCGGCTGGGCGCTGGCGAGGGATAGTGGTGGGGCGACAGAGGCACCTGCGCTTGTCACTTGGCATGGCCAAGACCATGGGTTCGTCCGTGGCGCTAGGAATTGTGAGGCTTGCTAAGACGCCACGGGCGCGCCCAAGGGGTCATGGGGCATGGCTAGAAAGCCACCTACGACATTCTCCCCCACCTGAGTTGGCGACGTCCTCGGTGCCTTACTTGTAAAATAATCTTCAATGAGGCTCTTGTAGGCTTTGAGTTTTATTCCCCTCTCCCAAGTATTCTCTTCTGCATCACAACCCTGCCATTTTACCAAGAACTCTTGGTGATCTTTCCTTGAGGCATGAATCACTCTGTCATCAAGGATAGCTTCATCATGTCTTTTCGCGGTTGAATTGGGACTCGAATACTGGGTATTGTAAGCTGGCTCCTTGAAGGATCCTCCGTGTCTTCTTGAAAAGGTTTCAGGAGGCTGACATGGAAGGCAGGATTAATTTTCTACCAGGCTGGGGTATCCATCCAGTATGCAACTTTTCCAATATGACTTTCAATAGACAAAGGTCCAATGTATTTTTGCAATAGGTGAGGGTTATGGAAACCTGCAAATAATTACCGCTTTGGGATTTTGACCATCACTTTGTCTCCTACTTGATATTCAACAAAGCGACGATTCTGATCAGCATGCCTATTCATCCGCTTTTGAGCTTTGACAAGATATCTCCGCACTATCTCCAGATTTCGCTTCCACTCTTTTGAGAAGCTAGCATCTCGAGGGGACTTAGCCATTTTTGGAGCATTCACAGTGTGTGGGAGTAGCAGTTGTTGTCCGTTAATAATTTCAAAAGCGTTTTTGCTTGTACTAGAGCTCTTTTATGAATTGAAACATAGTTGAGCAGCATCCAGAAGCTTCACCCAATTTTTCTGCGATCCGGTTACAAAGTGGCGGAAATATTCCTCTAACATACCATTGAACCACTCCGTTTGGCCATCAGATTGCGGATGAAAACTTGAGCTATGACTCAATTTTGACCCAAGGCACTTACAAAGTTGGGTCCAAAAGTTGCTAGTGAATCGTGAGTCGCAATCACTAACAATGTCTTTGGGCAGGCCCCAATATTTGACGACATGAGAGAAGAAGAGTCGAGTTATATCTTCTACTAATATATATTGTGGGGCTGCAATAAAGGTGGCATACTTTGAAAGTCGGTCTACCAAAACCAATATAGTTGTGAGATCTTCCACCTTGGGCAATCCGGTGATGAAATCCCAGGAAATGCTTTCCTAAGGTCTCTTTGGGACAGCTAGTGGTTCCAAGAGTCTCGCTTGTGTCAAGCGATCTGACTTGTCCTTCTGGCATACTAGACAAGTCTTCACATACTGAGTGACATCATCAGCCATTTGAGGCCAATAATAGGCACGACGAAGTAACTCCATGGTGCGTTCTTCACCGGGATGGCCAGCCCACAAAGTATCATGACATTCCGCCAGAAGAGTCCTCCGCAGATCTCCTCCTTTCGGAACATAAAGTCAGTTCCCTTTGACTTTCAAAAAACCATCTTCCACATAGAACTGGCGAGTCTTGCCCTGTCGTAATAAATCAACCAAATATTGAGCAATGGGATCCTTTGTGAGTAGATCCTGTATTTGTTCCTTGATGGAGGTGGCTACTTCGCTCCCCCTTAAGGTGGCAAGTAGTCACACCGATGCTAGATCAGCTCTCCGACTGAGTGCATCAGTAACATGATTGGTCTTTCCACTGCGGTACTCCAGGTTGAAGTGGAATTCAGCTGGGAGTTCCTTCCACCTAGCCTGTCGACCATTCAGCTTTGGCTGGGTCATGAAATGGCTGACAGATGTGTTGTCTGTATTGACCACAAACGGGGTCCCCAGCAGATAGTGCCTACAAAGGCGCAAGTAGTAGACGACAGCCAATAGTTCTTTCTCATGGGCGGCATAGCGCCGCTCTGCAACCTTCAGCTTTTTACTCTCGTACGCCACAGGGTGCCCTTCTTGTAGCAAGACTCCGCTGCGGGCATAGTCAGATGCATCCATTTGTACCTTGAATGGCTTGGCCAAATCAGGAAGGGCCAAGATGGGGCTACTAGACATAGCCGTTTTTAATGCGTTGAAGGCATTTGCTCTCCTCAGTCCCCAATCCCAGGGTGTGAACTTCTTGAGGAGCTTTGTCAAGGGCACTGCGATAAGGGAGTAGTTCTTCACAAACTTCCGGTAGAAGTTGCATAGGCCAAGGAACGCCCTCAAGGCGTGGATATCCTTAGGCGGCAGCCAGTCTGTGATGGCCTGAATCTTCTGTTGGTCCATCTTGATCCGTCCTTCCTCGATGACATGTCCGAGAAAGTCAATTTGTTTCTGAGCAAAGTATCACTTGGATAGCTTCACATAAAATTCATACTCCCGCAAATGGGATAGGACCTTCCCCAAGTGAACTAGGTGTTCTTCCACTGTTTGACTATAAACTACAATGTTGTCCAAGTAGAAAACTATGAATTCGTCAATGTACTCTCGGAAAACTTGGTTCATCAGGGTGCAAAATATAGCTAGGTCATTAGTCAAGCCGAACGGCATGACCAGGAAGTCGTACGACCCATATCTTGTCACACAAGTCGTCTTGTGTTCATCACCCTCTGCGATTCGAACTTGCCAATAACCGGTCTTGAGATCTATCTTGGTGAACACCATCACACCACCCTGTCTATTGAACAAGTCTGTCATTAGAGGAATAGGGTACTTGTTCTTCACGGTGATTTTGTTTAGAGCTCAATAATCCACACAAAGTCGCAGGCTGCCATTATGTTTCTTTTGGAATAGAACAGGGGACCCGTATGGGGACTTGGAGGGTATGATGATCCCTGTATCTAGCATCTCTGTCAATTGTCTCTGAAGCTCGGTGAGTTTGAGTTGTGACAGTTTGTAAGTCTCCCGGGCAGGTGGCTTCACACCCGGCTCCAACTCAATTTCATGGTCCACAGTGCGCCTAGGCGGGAGCCGCTTTGGCATGTCTTGTGGCATGACATCTTCAAACTCCAGTAGTAGCTCCTTCACGGATTTAGGAATGGTACCCGAGGAGCGTTCAATATATTTAATGTAGAGGGTTGCCAGGAACGTAGGCTCATTCCTTTTGACCCCCTTCTTCAGCTGCAAGGCCGAGATGTTCTCAACGGCCATCTTCATGAGCATGCACGGGATAATATAGGGCTTGGCCCTATTGGTTCCCATCATCAGTAGCATGTCTGCAAATGGTACAGGCATGGTATTGGTTTGCCTTAGGAGTTCTAGCCCAACAATCAGCTCAAAGTCATCTATGATCACCACCCATAGGTTGAATTTTCCATCGTAAGGGCCAAGCTTCATCGGTACCTCTTTGGCTATTCCACCCACTGGCTGGGGAGGTGAGTTGATAGCCTTGACACTACCTTTACCTTTCCCTACAACCAGTCCAAGCGCTCCACCTGAGTCGAGGCTAAGTAGTTTTGGGTAGCACCCATGTCTATCATAGACCGAATAGGCTTCCCATTCACCTTCATCTCGACGAACATTATGGTCCTCTCTTGTTTAGGAGGAGTCTCTTCATTCGCCTTCTTTTTCCCTTTCTTCGTGACTGGACATGGGTTCTTCTTCTTACGGATATTAGCATTGGTCTCCTCTAATGCCTCAGATATGGAACTAACAATTACATTGAAGGCACCTACTGGTTCAGTCTGGTCTGCATCATTTGAGTCGTCATCTATCCTATCATCAATAGTCTGTTGTGTGTTCATCTGTGCATTTGGGCATTCATTCATTATTCTAATGTGGCCCGCCGCAATGATGACATCTTGAAAGAGTCTTTCTCCCTCGATCATTGTAGTTTGATGCATCACTGTTGCTGCCTGAGGAAGGAGCTCTAGATTTGTTTGAGTTCCGATTTCCCCCACTTTTTCTAGGACCACCATTGCTAGGCTGGCCCCTTTTGAACCCTGCTTGGGCAAGCGGCTGAGGCTTGTCCTTTTGAGCTTCCATTTGATAGTCCCCAAGGTATTCATCTGCTTGGATCGCCTAGGGAAGGGTATCTACCCTTTGTCTCTGTAGCTCTACACGGGCATAAGGTTTCAACCCTTCTATGAAGGTGAAGAGTTTGTCCTTGTCCCCTATGTCACGTATGCTTAGCATGAGTGCGAAGAATTCTTGCACGTAGTCCTGTACTGATTTTGTCTGGCGGAGCTCCCGTAGTTTTCTCCTTGCATTGTATTCAACATTCTCGGGGAAGAACTGCAAGCGTATAGCTGCTTTCAGTTCTACCCATGTCTCGAGAGAATCTTCACCGGCCTTGATGGCTTCGTACTTCACCCGCCACCAGAGTTTAGCATCACCCTGAAGATACATGACAGCAGTTGCTTCCTTCTTAACTTCCTCCATATCTCCAACAGCATCGAATTACTATTCGATGTCAAAGATGAAGTTTTCCACTTCCTTGTAATTCCTAGCTCCACTGTATGGCTTTGACTCAGGAATTTTCAATTTCTTTGTCGCTGTCACGACCCATTTTCCCTAACAGCTCATGATGGCACCCGACACCATTGTCAGGCCAGCCAACTGCGGAATTTGTGATTTAAGTTCTCATTTTACCTTTGCCAAAGAACAAATATGCTAGATTTTTCAAAGTTAAAGCCGAGACCAGTAAGGATTTATAATGTGGCAAAATAAATATGCAATCCCAAAATAAATATCCACTACAGTGTGTGTCAAGACCTGGTGTCACAAGTACGGCCATCTAGTAGAATATACAAACATCTCTATCCTACTGTCTGAAATAAAGAAAGACAACAAAAATACAAAAGAAGACTCCATCCGACTGCTGAGCGGGGTAGGAAGGGAAGCAGCTCACCGTATAAGTCTCTGCCGCGGCTCACTGGCACGCGCCCGATCGGTAACCAGATGAATCAGCCTCAGAACCTGTACATTTAAGTACAGAAGCGTAGCATGAGTATATAAATAGTATGTACCCAGTGAGTATCCCGCCTAATCTCGAAGAGGTAGAGACAAGAGGTCGACTTGATACCCACTAGGTCAAGATAATATCATAATAATGATGTACAATTTAGAGCATAAATAGTTCATTTATACGACAGTTATCATGGAAGTCATAATCATGCTCTTAATCATATTTTTCTTTAATCATTTTCCCTTTTTTGCAATAATTAGCAATAAATCATGAAAGGTCTAATATATATATATATATATATATATATATATATATATATATATATATATATATATATATATATATCATACGCAACAATGCCGAGGTCGACGGCCCGCTCCAACAGAATATAAATTGTGCATTGCCGAGGGTTGAGCGGCCTGTACCACAGATGCATCTATTTCACCGAGGTGATCGACCCGATCCACAAATATCAATTAAAACATCAAGAATGCACACAAAGGCATCATCCACATACAAGGAAATCCTTACAAGGTTCAACAATGTTCGTATGATCACTTTTCATTCTTTTCTAGTCTCTAACATATCATAAAAGATCATTTCGATAATTCAAATAATGGATATCTCACATTAGGCATTATGTGGGTCCTAAACTACCCAAACATTTTATATCATAGTAGCTACACACGGACTCTCGTCACCTAGTACGTACGTAGCCCCCGCATTTAATAGCAATTTATAATTTATTAGTCCTAAAGGGACAATTCCCTTTCGCGAGGTTAGAAAGGAGACTCACCTTGCTCTAAAGCGCATTTCCGACTATCAAGAACAAGCCCAAAGCCTCAAAGTGAAGCTGAAAGCGCACGAACTAGTCAAACAATATAGGGTTTAGTCAATAAGGGCTTACAAGGTTGAATTCTAACTATTTAAGTGATTTCCCAACCTTTCCCATAAATTTCCTAAATTCCGACCCCGAGCCCACGTGCCCGGATCCCAAGATTTTTTGAAGAAAATTATTCTCTATAACCTAAGGATCACTAATATGTGATTTCTAGTTCATTACATGGCTAATTATGTGGCTAAATCTTAATTTTATGAAAACCCTAGGTCTAGCTCTAACCCTTTGATTTTACTTAATTATTAGTGTTAAATCTATCTAATATTCATGTGTTTAAACTGAGAGTGAGCGGGGATTACTTACCTTGTGATGTTATGTCGAGATCCCCCCTTTGGAATCGCCCAAACGTGTAATGAGAAATGAAGGAAATAGGGTTGGGTTCGTATTAAATGGACCCTTCTGCCCCAGCTGTTTTTGCTTCTGCGAGAGGATTTCCGCTTCTACGGAAAAAGGCCGCTTCTGCAGCCTTGGATAGTTCGGCAGGACCACTTTTGCGGTCTGCGAGCCGCATAGGCAGAACCGCTTCTGAGGTCCCTGGACCGCTTCTGCAGTTTCCCCTAACCTGCCCCTGCTTCGCTTCTGCGATCATATGACCGCTCCTGTAGTCCCGCTTCTGCAGTCCAAGAGCCGCAGAAGTGGTTATGACAGAAGCAGCAGATTGGGTTTTTCCTAAGTTTTCAACTTCACTCAAACCTCGACTCTTTAACGCTCGGGGCTCCCGAGCCCCGCCCGAACATAACGACAAGTCTAAAATCACGAGGCGGACCTACTCGAACCCTCGAAACACTCAAAACAACAATATTTAAAGGAGTCGAACCCCAAAACCAATTGAATCTACTTAATGAACTTCAAGTTCTTAATTTCCTTTCAACGGTCAAAATACCCTTAAACTACTCAGATTGACACCAAATTTTACGAGTAGGTCTTAACTGATATTTTGGACTTGTACCAAGTTTCGAAACTAGAATCCGAACCCGATACCTAGGTTTTTAATGAATACTTAGATTCTTTAATTCTTTAAAACTCCGATTTAACAATTTTATATAAAAATTTCGTACTCTGGCTAGGGACCTCGGAATTCGATTCCGAGCATATGCCCAGGTCACATATTTTTCCACGGACCCTTCGGGACCGTCAAATCATGAATCCGGGTCTGTTTTCCAAGAAAGTTGACCGAAGTCAAAATTGGCCTTTTTTTGAAAAACTTAAAGAAGCAAATGGACATATTCTTGCTCAAAACTCTTCTAACTTCCGAACCACCCATCCCCGCAAGTCAGAAATTAGTTAAAGCAAGTGTGGGAAGTTTTTATTTAAGGGAACGGGATTCTAAAACGCAAAATGACCAGTCAGGTCGTTACATTCTCCACCTCTTAAATAAACGTTCGTCCTCGAACGGACATAAAAAGAAGTACCTGGACTGCTGAATAAGTGGGGATATCGGCTCTGCATGTCCTCCTCAGACTCCCAGGTCGCCTCCTCAACCGGTTGGCCCTTCCACTGGACTCTTACCGCAGAAATCCTCTTGGACCTCAACTGGCGGTCCTGTCTATCAACAATGGCAACTGGCTCCTCCTCGTAGCCCAAGATCTCATCTAACTGAATGGTACTGAAGTCCAACATATGTGAATAGTCAGTATGATACTTCTGAAGCATCGATACATGGAAAACTGGATGAACTCCTGATAAACTGGGAGGTAAATCAAGCTCATAAGCGACCTCTCCAACTCATCTCAACACCTCAAAGGGGCCAATGAACCTTGGGCTTAGCTTGCCTTTCTTTCCAAACCTCATAATGCCCATCATTGGCGAGACTTTCAAAAGAACCTTCTCGCCAATCGTGAATGATACATCACGTGCCTTCTGATCCGTGTAACTCTTCTGCTTGGACTGAGCTGTGCGGAGCCTTTCCTGAATCAACTCTACCTTATCCAAGGCATCTTGTACCAAATCTGTACCAAGTAACTTAGCCTCACCAAGCTCAAACCGCCCGATAGGAGAACGATAACGCCGACCATACAATGCCTCATACGGGGCCATCTCTATGCTGGACTGATAACTATTATTGTATGTAAACTCCACCAAGGGCAAGAACTGATCCCACTTCCCTCCAAAGTCAATCACACATGCTCTAAGCATATCCTCTAAAATCTGAACTGTCCGCTCCGACTGCCCATCTGTCTGAGGATGGAATGCCGTGCTAAGATCTACGCGGTCCCCAACTCACTCTGAACAGCTCTCCAGAAATGGGAAGTGAACTGAGGGCCTCTGTCTAATATGATAGAAATTGGCACACCGTGCAACCTGACTATCTCCCGAATGTAAATCTGAGCATATCTCTCCGCTGTATAAGTAGTCGCCACTGGAATGAAATGGGCAGACTTGGTCAACCTGTCCACAATAACCCACACTGAATCAACCTTCCGCAAAGTCTGCTGCAACCCAACCACAAAGTCCATAGTGCTGCGCTCCCACTTCCATTTCGGAATGGGCATCCGCTGAAGTAGGCCACCTGGCCTCTGGTGCTCATACTTGACCTGTTGGCAATTCAAACATTTAGCTACATACTCAACAATGTCCTTCTTCATCCTCCGCCACCAGTAATGATGTCTCAAATCACGATACATCTTCGTGGCACCTGGATAAATGGAGTACCTCGAACTGTGGGCCTCCTCTAGAATCCTCTCTCTCAAGCCATCAACATTAGGAACACATACACGGCCCTGAAGCTATAACATACCATCCTTACTAATAGAAATCTCCTTGGCGCCTCCCTGAAGTACCGTCTCTCTGAGGACCTCCAAATGCAGATCATCGAACTATCGGGCCTTAATCTGCCCTAATAACGAAGATTGAGCAACCACACATGCCAGAACTCTGTCGGGCTCCAAAATGTCCAATCTCACAAGTCTGTTAGCTAAGGACTGAATGTCCAAGGCTAATGGTCTCATCACAGCAGGAATAAATGCCAAGCTACCCATACTCTCCGTCTTCCTGCTCAAGGCGTCCGCGACCACATTTGCCTTACCCGGATGATAAAGAACGGTAATTTCATAATCCTTTAGTAACTCAAGCCACCTGAGCTGCCTCAAATTAAGGTCCCTCTGCTTGAACAGGTGCTGCAAACTGTGATGATCGGTGTAAACCCCACATGACACTCCATATAAATAATGCCTCCATATCTTCAGAGCATGAACAATCGCCGCCAACTCTAGATCGTGCACAGGGTAGTTCTTCTCGTGAACTTTAAGATGACGCGAAGCATATGCAATAGCTCTCCCTTCCTGCATCAATACACATCCCAAGCCATCGCGAGAAGCATCGCAATATACCGTATACATCCCTGAACTGGAAGGCAATACAAGAACTGGTGTCGTGGTAAAGGTCGTCTTGAGATTCTGGAAGCTCTCCTCACAATCATCGGACCAACATAATAGGGCACCCTTTTAGGTCAATCTGGTCAGAGGTGATGCAATAGATGAAAAGCCCTGCACAAATCGTCGGTAGTAACCTACTAACCCCAGGAAACTCCTGATCTCCGTCACTGAAGTAGGTCGTGGCCAACTCTGAACTGCCTCAATCTTATTAGGATCTACCTTAATACCCTCTCCTGGCACTATATGCCCCAAGAATGCCACTGACTCTAGCCAAAACTCACACTTGGAGAACTTAGCATACCTATTCTGCTCTCGCAAGGTCTGAAGCACTACTCTCAAATGTTGCTCGTGCTCCCCCAAGCTACGCGAGTATATCAAGATGCCGTCAATGAAGACGATAACAAAGGAATCAATATAAGGCCTGAAAACCCTGTTCATCAAATCCATAAATTCCACTGGGGCATTAGTCAAGCGAAATGACATCACCAGGAACTCGTAGTGGCCATATCTCGTCTTGAATGTAGTCTTCGGAACATCTGCATCCCGAATCTTCAGCTGATGATGCCCTGATCTCAAGTCAATCTTAGAGAATACCCTGTCACCCTGCAGCTGGTCAAACAAATCATAAATACGGGGCAATGGATACTTAATCTTGATGGTGACTTTGTTCAACTGGCGGTAATCAATGCACATCCGCATAGTCCCATCCTTCTTCTTCACGAATAACACTAATGCACCCCAAGGCAATACACTGGGCCTAACAAGCCCCTTTGCTAGCATCTCCTCCAACTGCTCCTTCAGCTCCTTAGGAGCCATACGGTACGGTGGGATAGATATAGGCTGAGTGCCTGGAGCCAAGTCAATACAGAAATCAATATCGCGATCCGGAGGCATGCCCGGAAGATTAGAAGGGAAAACATCGGCGAACTCTCGGACCACTGGCACTGAATCAATCGTCGGAGACTCTGTGGTGGTGTCTCGAACATAAGCTAAATAAGCCAAACACCCTTTCTCAATCATGCGCTGAGCCTTCAAGAAAGATATAACCCTACTAGGCGTATCCGCTGTGGAACCCTTCCACTCTAATCTCGGCAATCCTGGCATAGCTAGCAAAATAGTCTTGGCATGACAATCAAGAATGGCGTGATATAGGGATAACCAATCCATGCCTAAAATGATCTCAAAATCAAGCATATCAAGCAACAGAAGGTCTACTCTAGTCTCATAGCCATAGAAAGCAATCACGCAAGACCGGTAGACCTGATCCACAACCACACAATCACCCACAGGAGCGGACACATGAACAGGGACACCCAAGAACTCAGGAGAAGTAACCAGAAAACAAGCAAACAGAGAGGACACATATGAATAAGTAGATCCTGGATCAAATAATACCGAAGCACCCCTACTACTGACTAAAATAATACATGTGATAACGGCATCTGAGGTCAATGCATCTGGCCTGGCGGGGAGAGCATAGAATCTGGCTAGAGCGCCGGCTGTCTGGCCTCCGCCCGACTGAGAAGCATCTGGCTGACCTCTCCCTATCTGGCCTCCACCTCTGGGACGACCTCTATCAGTCTGTCCTCCACCTCTAGGTGGCTGGGTCACTGGTGCTGGAACCATGGGCTGATGTCCCTGCTGTATAGCCTTGCCCCGAAGCCTAGGGCAGTACCTCCTCGTATGACCTGGGTCTCCGCACTCAAAACAACGTGGTGCGGTGACCTGCTGCCTAGATGGCTGACTCTGAAAACCAGAAGATCCACTAGAAGAACTGTGAATGGCCAGCGGGTGGTATGAACTCTCTGGTATAGCATTGAGATAAGAACCGGAGGATTCTGGAGGACCTGAATACCCACTGGAATAACCTTGAACGGCTGGTGGGCGATAAGAACTCTGGCATGGCGCTGAAATAAGAGCACACTGGAGAACCCCGAGCAGGTGGTGGTGCTGAAAATGGGGGCATACTGGGCTGACCCCTCCCGGAGCGACCTCTACCCCTAGCTGGGGCGCCTCTAAACTCTTCGGAGAATCTAGCCCTTTTCTCCTGCTGCATCTGCTCAAAACCCCTCTGATGGTAACCCTCAATCCTACGAGCAATCTCAAGTGTAAGCTGATAACATGTGCCCATCTCCACTTTTCGAGCCATACTGTTCCGAATAGTGGGATGTAATCCCGCAACAAATCGTCGTACCCTCTCTGCCTCCATGGGAAGTATCATAAGTGCATGGCAAGACAACTCAGATAATCTCACCTCATTATCGGTCACTGACATCTGACCCTGCTGTAAATGATCAAACTGATGATGCAGCCCTTCCCTCTCAGAGGGTGGAATGTACCGATCAAGAAATAACTGGGTGAACTTACCCCAAGTGAGGGGAGGAGAACCTGCTGGCCTACTAAGACCATAGGACTGCCACCACCTACGGGCCCTGCCCTCCAACTAAAAAGTGGTGAAGTCAACTCCATGTGACTCAAGTATCCTCATGTTGTGCAGTGTATCCCTTCACCTATCAATGAAATCCTGGGCATCCTCATGACGCTCACCCCCGAAGACTGGAGGGCACAACCTGGTCTATCTATCCAATAGCTTCTGCAGATCGCCGTCCACAGCTAGCCTAGGCTGGGGTGCCACTGCAGCAACTGGCTAAACCCCAACTGCAGGTAGTGCACCCGGAGTCTGATAAACTGCGGTTGTATGACCTGGGGCCTGAGCGGTAGGGATCTGTGCTGCCCCTATTGCCTGTGAAGTAGCTGGATCCGCTGGAAATAAACCAGCCTAAGTCATAGTATCCATGAACCGAAGCATGCGGCCCATGACCTCCTGAAATCCTGGTGTTGTCATGAAGTTTGTCGGGGTAGTCTCAACTGCAGGTACCTCACCCTGCTCCTCAATAATGGGATCCCCCACAGGGTGGTATGACTGGAATGGCTCTGGGGCTCCCTCGTCCCCTACGACAGGACAGTGCCCTCCCCCATCCTCGACCTCGGCCTCTAGCAACGGGGGAAACAGCTCCTCCCGGGTCCGGAACGTCAGCGGTACGAGTTCTCACCATCTGTGAGAGAATAGAAATGGAAATTTAGCACATCAACCACTGCACAACAGGAAGTGAATAAAGAGTAGTCTTTCCTAATACCCTATAGCCTCTAGAAGATAAATACAGACGTCTCTGTACCGATTTACAAGACTCTATTAGGTTTGCCCGTAACTTGTAAGACCTATGTGAACCTAGTGCTCTGATACCATGTTGCCATGACCCATTTTCCCTAACAGGTCATAATGGCGCCTGACATCGTTGTCAGGCCAGCCAACTGCGGAATTTGTGATTTAAGTTCTCATTTTACCTTTGCCAAAGAATAAATATGCTAGATTTTTCAAAGTTAAAATCGAGACCAGTAAGGATTTATAATGTGGCAAAATAAATATGCAATCCTAAAATAAATATCCACTACAGTGTGTGCCAAGACCTGGTGTCACAAGTACGGGCATCTAGTAGAATATATAAACATCTCTATCCTATTGTCTAAAATAAAGCAAGACAACAAAAATACAAAAGAAGACTCCATCTGGCTATTGAGCAGCGTAGGAAGGGAAGCAGCTCACGGTAGAAGTCTCTGCCGTGGCTCACTGGCGCGCGCCCAATCGGTAACCAGATGAATCAGCCTCAGAACCTGTACATTTAAGTACAAAAGCGTAGCATGAGTACATAAACAGTATGTACCCATTGAGTATCCCGCCTAATCTCGAAGAGGTAGAGACAAGAGGTCGACTTGATACCCACTAGGTGAAGATAATATCATAATAATGATATACAATTTAGAGCGTAAATAGTTCATTTATACGACAGTTATCATGGAAGTCATAATCATGCTCTTAATCACATTTTTCTTTAATCATTTTCCTTTTTTTGCAATAATTAGCAATAAATCATGAAAGGTC
>MU670969.1:73269-127145 GCA_026770625.1 Nicotiana glauca | reverse complement strand
CAAATACCCATCTAGAACCTTCTACATCTAGTGTAATTCCCCTTTTGCCCCCACCTCTAATTAATTTTTACTGAACTGCCCTTTCATATTGCTCATACTACCCCTACCTCTTAAGAATTATTACATCTAACCTCTTTTCTATGCCCAAACTAACCCTGATACTAAACCCTATTTACCCCACGACCCCACTGCCCTTTTACCCTTCTGCCCTTGGACTTGTTTAGCTTTTTTGAAATTAACCTAACACTATTTTCTCAGAATTAATAAACAAAATATGGTCTAATCAGCTATACTTCAATCAAACTAGAAATACCATTATCTAAAAGCTAATTAATACAAAACAAAACTAAACCAACAATGATCAGAATCAAAGAATTGATGATAACAGTATTGAAACAATTCCAGAAAATAGTCAACAAAATCTAATATTTATAAAAACCTAATTAATATCGACAATTAATACCGAAAATTATCAAAGGTTATCTATTTAATTCCTAAGACTAATTTACTTATTAAGATTTATTTTATTATTATTCTCTTCCTTTAGTTTCAGAACAGTAGCAAATTTACCAAACGAAGATCAAGAATCAGAGGCGGATAAACAAACGAACATACAAAATAAAAATCAAAGAACAAAAGAAGGAAAACACTTAGCTTTTCGTTGTTTTTTTTTTCTAGGCTTTTCCTTTGTTTCTTTATTCTTTTCTTTCTTTCTTCTTCTCTTTCTTTCTTCCGTTCTTTCTTTCTTCAGATTTCTTGACTTTTCCCGGCAGACCCATTTTTAATATATATTTTGGTTTTTTCTGGTGAGTTTTGGGACTTAACAACTTCAGATATGGGTTAAGGGAGTCAAGAGATGCTTATGGTGTGATTTTGGCTATATTTGGGTAAAAGGTTATTTGCCGGAACTAGGGTTCCAGCGAGGTTCAATTGAATATTCGAGAGAAAGGAGGCTGATTCGAGATAAACGGGGTGCATGGGTGGGAAAAGAGCGTTGAGAGGTATCCGGGGTGTTAGTGGTGAAGGGTTTGGCTTAAGTTGTGTTCACCGGAGTAGGGTTCCGGTGACCTTAAATCGAATATTCGAGGATTTTCGGGGTGTTTTGAGGGAAACGGGGTAGAGGGGTGTAACAAAGAACTCATGGCGGTTCAGGGGTGTATTTTGGAGGTTGAACGGAGGGCATAGCGTCTCCCGCCGGCGAGGGTTCCGGCAAGATATGTTGAGAGAAAAGGGGGCGGCTAGGGTTTCTGATGGGGAAGAAGGTGTGTGAAATGAATGGCATATACGTATAGTTGATATATTAAAAAGCTATGGGTGATTCCTGGTCGTTGGATGACATGGATCAATGGCCCAGATCATTCGAACACCTAAACGACACCGTCTGCTTTAAATGATATCTCATTTCCAGCCGTTAGATCATCAAGGATCAATGGCTAAGATTAATCCCTTAAAAGCGACGTCGTTTGATTATTGTATCTATTAACCTCGTCCGTTAGATGCCTTTATTTCGACGGCCCAGATTCATTGACCTTAAACGGGGTCGTTTTGGTGTTTATATTGGGCAGACCGGATATGGTCTTTTGGGCCTGTACTGGTACTACTATTTTGGGTTACTGATTTTTGGCCCAATTGTTTTCTTTTCCCTTTCTTTTGTATTTTCTCATTTTGTATTTTTTTTTACCAATATTTTCCCTTGTATTTTTATTGCATTTTTGTATTATTATTTTCTGTATTTTGTATTTTCTGTATTTTTCCAATTTGTATTTTGTATTTATTTTCCTTTTGGATTTTTCTTATTTATTTTTCTAAACTCCGAAATTAAACTAACACTAGTTCTAAATATTTATTTAATAGCTATTTTATAATAATTCCAACTAAAACCCTAAAAATGTTATCTTTTTTTTTTTTGATTTTCTTTAATTTGTTCCCAAAAATGGATTGATACTAAAATTATGAAATTAAATCCTAATGCATATACCTAATTTTTGTATTTTTATATTTATCCTTTAGTATGAATTAAAATGCAACAATTAATACCAATTTCAACAAAAATCCACCAAAAAATGGTAAAATAATAAGAAATTATTTATTTGGATCTTTTGGAATAAAATTGCTTAGGGCAAAAATCACGTGCTCACAAGGCATCACAATAAACTGTATAGGACCCCGAACCGGTAGGCAACATCAAGATTGGGGCTGAAGTCAAAGCTGTCTTGAGCTTCTGGAAGCTCTCCTCACACTCCTCTGTCTACTGAAATGGGGCACCCTTCTGGGTCAATCTAGTCATAGGAGCCGCGATCGATGAGAACCCCTCCACAAAGCGACGGTAATAACCCGCCAAGCCAAGGAAACTACGGATCTCAGTAGCTGAAGAGGGTCTAGGCCAACTCTGCACGGCCTCCACCTTCCTCGGATCAACTCGAATGCCCTCGCTCGACACCACGTGGCCTAGGAATGCCACGGAGCTCAGCCAGAACTCACATTTGGAAAATTTTGCATACAATTTCTTCTCCCTCAGAGTCTGAAGCACCACCCTCAGGTGCTGCTCATGATCTTCCCGACTCCGGGAATATACCAGAATATCATCAATAAAAACAATCACGAATGAATCAAGATATGGCCTGAATACGCTGTGCATCAAATGCATAAAAGCTGCCGGGGCAATTAGTCAGCCCAAAAGACATAACAAGGAACTCGGAATGACCATACCGAGTCCTGAAAGTAGTCTGCGGACCGCACAAAATGCACTGCGGCCGCGGTGGCTCCTATTGCGGTCCGCACAAAATGGAACGCGAACCGCATTGGCCATAATCCTCCAATTTGACACTCTCTGAAATTGAGCTTTGCGGACCGTACAGAATCGAGTGCGGCCGCAATGAATTCAATGTGGGCCACACAGAATGCAGTGCGGCCGCATCACTTGGCTGCCTAGATTTGACCACTCTCTGAATCTCTTCATTGCGGACTGCATAGAATGGAGTGCGGCCGCATTGCTTTTTTGTCTGAGATGAGTACTCTTTGAACTTCTCCTATGCGGACTGCACAGAATGGAGTGCGATCGCGTTGATCCTGTGTCGATGCCCCTTTTTTCTCGCAAAATTGAGTTTATGAAATTTGGGAGGACAACTCGTTCCATTTTGGGAATTAGGTTTAATTGAAGAGTCACCACCTAATGATTAAGTGCATTAGGACACTAAGAAGAACTTTGATTTATAAAACGAGAGGTTGGGTAAGGGCTCGAAATTATCCTGAGGGAAAGGGGTTAGGCACCCCTCGAGATCCACTAATGTGGTTCTCGGCCATACTATAATTGTGACTTTAAGTGCAAACAACAAGTAAATAAGTAAGAACTACAAATATGAGGGGGTTTTCACATAATTGTTGTAAGTAATTAAAATTAAAAGAAGTTAAAGAAGCTGGAATTTGAGAGAAAAAAAGCAGTTTTGAATTTCTGTAACCATTTATACAAGTGGTGTTATCGCGTGGTCATCATATCTATATATACCCTTTCCCACCCCGTTAAGGTATTAAAGCACAGAATAATTTTATTACTTATTGCATGCTACTACCCATCCCTATCATATCAGTCCCAGAGGTATTTGGACTACTAATCCTACAGGTAAGGGGTATGAGGCTTTATAGTTTCAAAGGACAAAATGCTAAGGTGACAATCAAAACACAAATATAGCAAATATAGGGAGAAGCACATAGCAGATAGAAAGGCTTGGACAAACCTCCTTGAAACCCAGAGAGAAGCACATAGTTTAGCATGTTTTACACGTACTGATTAGGGCCTATTTAAACTTAAAAGTTGTGGCAGACTAATAGATTGCATATTTTAGATAAGAAGCCAAAATCAGGCCTGCCAGCTGGTCGTAGTTAATAAATTCTAATTTGATTTATAGGTTTACCTTGTAGCTCGCCTAAGTGTTAAATGAAACCTATAGGCAAGATATCTATTAGTTTCAGAAAAGAAGTATACTGATTTTAAGGGAAAGAAGTTTTCAATTACAGGAACATAAATTCTACAGACATTATTGCTACGACTGATTTTAGACTTATAAGCGAACGAACAATTCAGCTTTGGTTGATAGCTCCTACAAGCATGATCTCTAGGCTTTACTGATTTTAAATATTTTTTACAGGAGTAGCAAGAGTGCAGAAATCCTATGGCCATGGTATCTGAATACCGTTAGTTTTTAATCCTATAAACAGGTTTGCTTAGTGACCAATGCATATGTAGAGTCTGGATTTCTGGTCAACTTATGGGCATGGTATCTATATGTGATGATGCAGAAAACTATAGACATGGTATCTACATGTGATAATGCAGAATTTCTTATAGACATGGTATCTACATGTGATAATACAGAATTCCCTATAGATATGGTATCTATATGGAGAAGCAGAATCCCTATAGACATGGTATCTACATGATATCTACCTATTTGCATGCATGGTTACTCTTCCTCTTTCACTAATCACCCTAGTGGTTTATTACAAAATTATTACAGTCCAAAAAAAAAATAAAGAAAACTACATCAGAAAAAAATAAAATTACAACCAAGGAGAGCCTGATTCAGACTTCCTGTTTGAAGCATGAAGTAAATCAACTTCAAAGATCAATATCCAAAGCCTTTCTCTCATTTGGGAAGTGTCAGAGTTCCCTTAGAGCCACAAATGGACTTCGGGCAGTGCTCACGGCTAAATACATTGCAGGATTAAGTCATAATGCAGTATGGAAGGGCTAGCCCTCAAGTATCCAAGTTCAGAGGGAGCTCAAGGTCCCAAGGCAGGGCTCACAGGAGAGGGGTAGAACTTAGAAACTAGGAATGAGTGTAAGTACATAGAAGGAATTTTGAAAAGGGGGAAAGGGGAGTGGCAAAGACAGGCTAGTGGTCATACCCAGCAATAGAAAATGCTGGCCCACCCCACCAGCCGGTTATAGCACATTGGTTTGGGAGTTAGGATCCCCTAAGGAATCAAGTCCAAACATGAACAATAACCGGAATATTGCCATGTTCCGAACTACAACTCAAAACACATAGAGGGGGACAGGGGTGCAGGGATTCGCAACAGAAACAGATGAAAGGAAATTAACATGCTAGTTAACATTTAACTCCACAAAACAGTACAGTAGACATGGATGTAAAGGTTGTAAATAAACACATTGGGATGATGCTGAAACCAAAACTAGAACAGTCTCAAGGAAACAAGCAAAGGAAAGCAGTAGTCTTGTAAAGCCAAAGTGCAAACAAGTAGTCAGATGCTATGAGTTTAGAAGAGAACTGTGAGATTAAAAGTGTCTGAAGTGTGTAATGTGTGTTGATCGTCTGTTGTGTTAAAGAAGGTCATGTATTTATAGTGTAGAAAGCAAGCAGAAATAGGTAAGAAAATAGTTTGAAAATCAATTACGTAAGGTTTCCCTTTAATTAAGGGATTCTGATTTCAAACGGGTAAAAATAATTAAAGATATTAATAAAACACTTTTTCAAAGCAGTACAAGAGGGGTAAATACATAGAGGTTTATTTAAGGACAAGGTCTTGACAGTACACGGTCTGTGCAAATAAGGCAAGGGAATCAATTAACAGCTAGTAAATCAAAAATTCAAGATTTTGTATGAATGAACCAGGTTAGAAATATGGAAAGATTTTAACTTAAGAAAAATTAGTAACAATCAATTAGACTCATTAAAAGGAATTCTGAATCAATTTCAAGTTAGAAAACCTTTTTGAAGAAAGATTCGTCATATATAAAAGCATACAAACACGCTAAACATGAAGAAATTTGTCATGGTATTCCATAGAAGAGTCTAGTGTAGGGGAATCATAATTGTGTGCAAATAAAAGAAATTCACACTTAGTTCATAGACCCAGAGGTTAGTCTGAAAGAGCCAAGTGTTCTCAAACAGAACCCTAATTCAATCATATGACCAAACTTAGAGGAACCCCAAATTCTAGGGTTTCTACCTCGAGTTAAATATAGAGATGAGAAGGCAACATGCTTAGAGATTTCTTTTAGAAACTCATAAGAAAGCAAGAAAATACAGTTGAAAGTTCAAAGCAAACAGAGTGAAGAAACTAATTTGAAACACAATGAGAGTAGAATAAACAGTAGAGAAAAACATGCTTAAACGTCCCTTTAAAACAAGGTAAAGTGGAAGTGAAATAGTAAACCCTTAAGAACGTGGTAGAAGGATATAGTAGGTGAAGCATATCAAGTCATAGTGAAAGGCAGACAGCAAAACATAGTGGGAAAGCATGTGAAAACATAGCATAGAAACACAGTAGAAGAAAGAACGGAATATAGAAAACACAGAAGAAGAACATACGTGATAAAATAAAAAATATAAGAACACGGTAGAAGAACATGCGTGGTAGAAAAGAAAACATAAGAACATAGCAGAGACAAATACACACAAATAAAAAAGGGAAAGAAAAGTTAGAAAAGCATTTGAATATTTTCAGGAAACCCTAAATTGGAAAGAAGTAATTTTTGAAAGAAAAGTTGAGGAAATCGTTCAAAAACTCAAGTACCGCACAGATATATAACAGATTTAAGAAAAATTGGAGAAAACCTCGAATAGTTAGGGTTTCAGAAGAACCCTAGAATGAGAAAGGCTTGAAAAAGGTCCGATCTTGGTCGGAAAGTCAGAACTAGACTCAAAACACCATTGTACTCCGGAGGAAGGCTGGAGATGGCCATAGAACCTTGAGTTTGCAAAGATCTGAATGAAAACCTTCGAGGTCAAACCTCGAACCTTCGATTACCAAGTGTTTAAGAGCAGAGGGAGATAATTTTAAACCATCCATGGCCTGAGAGGCCATGGATTCCGGTGAGCTTGAGGTAGAAGACAGTAGAAGACGATTAGGGTTTCGATAATATTTGAGAGAGTTTGAGAGACGAAGGGTTTTCAAGGCGGCGTCTCTGGAGGGCAATGAATTAGGGTTGGGGTGAATTGAAATGGTAAGGGGGAATCGTGGTCGTTGATCAAAATGATCAACAGCCTGGATCAAAAGAAAATAGGGCGGGTTTTATTAACGGGTGAGGGGTCGGGTTATATATTAGGATTTGGGCTGGTCCGTTTGAAATTGGAATTGGGTTATTGGGATGGTTGATTTTGGCTGTAATTGAAATACAAATAAGGCTATTAGTTAAATAGCCACTTTTCCTTTTTTAATTTATAAAAAAATAGTAAAATGATTTTTGAAATAAATTGAAGGTACTAAATTAATTAATAATATATAATCATTAAATTAAAAATACAGGAATAAATTTTATAATTATAAACGCTATTTAAATCTAAAAATAAGCTACAATTGAAATTTGGTGCAAATTAGCTTTAAAATACCAAATCGATTTATAAAAATGTGTAAAAATTACCTTAGCTATATATTGGCATAAATATAAGAATAAAATAGATTAATCACTAAAATGATAATTTGAAGAACACTTATTGGCTTTTGTATTGCTAAAATAGGGTAATAAATCGGTTTAAAAATCTTTTTTTGAAAATTAGAAGAGAAAAAAGAAAAAAATAATAAAATACTTGGACATGCTTATATATACTATTTTGAAAGTATTTGCATATAAACAAATATACAGAAAAAAATTGGGTATCAACAACTGCCCCTCTTTACCCGGGAAGGATGAAAGAAACGTCGGGTAAATACATGAGACCGAGTGAAGTGGTTTGAAGAGATTGACGGCACTGGCACAATGTTGGCTAACCATGTTAGATACTCCACTACCCTGAGAACCTTATCTTTGACTTGCTTAGTGACCTCTTCCTTGATTTTCAAACTTATATCTGGCTTGAACTTTCTGAGCTTCTGCTTTACTGGCAAACATGTTGGATCAGTCGATAATTTGTGAGCTACAATAGAGGTACTCAGACCCGTCATGTCATCGTATGACCAAGCAAATATATCCTCATATTCCCTTAGAAATTCTGTGTATTCTGCATCTCCCAAGTGAACGCTGGTTTGTGTTTCTTTGACGTTTTCTGCATCTCCCAGGTTAACAATCTCAGTCTCGTCTAGGTTGGACTTAGGTCTATTCTCAAAATTCTCAACTTCTTTAATGATTTTCTCTGGTATATCATCTTCATCTGAATCTATGTCCTCTTGTTGCGCTGTCTCGTTGCATATCACAGTCATTAGTTCATCAAGATAAGTAATAGTATTGTTGTATAAGTAAAGTAATGAGAGAAAATAATAAGAGTAAGATTTAATAAAATTGAAATGCTTTGATAAATTCCATAAATATTTTGAACATCGGAGCTCTTTCTTGCAAAAAATAAAAATGCGAAAGGAAAGTAAACTAGTAAAATAAAATAGTGCATGATGCTTGTTCAGGCTTGCTACCCCGAGGCACACCGGGCTCTGGTGGCTCTGATAATCCAGTTATTGAGGCGCGCTCCTCTGCTTACAACTTGTATGGAAGGGCCTTCCTCCCCATCCTCCTCGAAAATGACAGAGCAGTCCATATCATCGTCTTCTAAGAACAGGTTCTTCACTGCTGCCAGTGCTTTCTCTTCTTCTGACCCATAGATGACTTCAACCGGTTGGAAAGTTTGCTCCAAGCGGGGTATTAAATGTTCCAAAGGATAGTAAGGACCGCGCCAGGGTGGCAACCATTCATTAAATTCTTTCCATGTATACTTATACTCGAATCTGAAGGTGGTGCCGTGTTTCTTTAGCTTGATAGGCTTAGTGATTCCTTGGAGATTCTTTCCAAGTCCCTTACCATGCTCATATCCCTACCAGTTCAATATACTTTTAATTTTGTTGTCCCACCACTTGTCCTTATCAACGCGTTGATTCGCTCGACGTGGTGGTAAGTTTCCCATATATCTGTCTTCTACCTCCTATTGCTGGGATAGTCTAGCGACTATATATGGGATTGCTACTATCGTGGTAAATGATCACCTCTTGGTGGTTCCACTCAAACTTCACTGCCTGATGTAGTGTTGATGCTACGGCCCCAGCGACATGAATCCATGGTCGCCCCAACAATAGATTGTAAGACGTTGGCACGTCTATCACTTGAATCAAACCAAGTAGGCCCCATTTGCAAATATAAGCTAATCTCCCCAATGGTAGACCTTTGAGAACGGTCGAAAGCTTTAACGTTGATGGCCCCGTCCTTGATTTCATGCAACCCTTCTCCTAATGTCCTGAGTGTTACCAATGGACAAATGTTGAGACTGGACCCCCCATCGACCAAGATTCTGGTGATAAAATAATCTTCACACTGCACAGTGATGTGCAATGCCTTGTTGTGACTCAACCCTTCTGGTGGTAGCTTATCTTCATGAAAAGTTATTTTGTGACTTTCCAATACCTGGCCTACCATCTTTGCCATTTCTCATCCAGTGATGTTGCTTGGTACATACGCCTCACTCGGCACTCTTAAGGCATTCTTGTGTGCGTCAGAACTCTGTAGCAAAGCAAGGATAGAAATCTACAACGGTGTTTTGTTCAGCTGATCAATGACTGAGTATTCCTTCGCTTGTATCTTTCTCCAGAAATCATCGGGCCCAGTTTTAGTTATGGCTTGTCAACCAGAGGTTTACTTACTCGACTCATCCACGTGTTCCGGGTATAAACCCTGCCAGTTCTTGTCATACCCTATGAAGCAACTGCTTTCCCGAACTTGGCTTTCCCTTTCCTTCTTGCCTCGGCTGTGTAGTCCCGTGGTATGGCTTTTATATGGAATAGTGTTACGGCTGTCATTACTACCGAAATGGGCACTCTTGCTTTGGGAGGTAATATAGCAACTTCAAATGGTACAGGTACCTTTGGGGACCCAAACTCGACCTCAATTGGTGTTGGCGTCTTCGTAGAGGTTGGTGTTTCAAACTCAAGTGGTATGGACATGTTCACCTTGTCGTCTCTAGAAGGCTGAATCTAGACTACAATCGGATTAAGGGTGACTGTTGGTTTCTTTGGATCGTCACCTTCTACGATCAAACCGATTGATCCCTTGGGATCCCAATCATCCTCTATTTAAATCATATGAACACCTCCACCTTTGTGGTCTAGTAGAGGGTTATTGCAGAAATTCGAAGCAGGCTTCTTTGTCGTGATGGTCTTGTTATCAATCAAAGCCTAGATCTTATATTTCAAGGAGCGGCATTCATCGATGGTATGCCCTTTCATGCCAGAACGGTATGCAAAGGTTTTATTTGGGTTGACCCATTGGGAAGGGTTTTCAGAGGTTATAGTAGGGATAGGGGTAACATAACCAGCAACTTTGAGCCTTTCGTACAGCTGGTCAATTGGTTCAGCAATGGCAGTATATTGTTTGGGAGGTCTGCGGTTGAAATTTGGTCGGGGTCTAGGAAAGTTTTGATGAAGGGGAGGTGATTGATAGTGGGATTTTTGAGTATTGTAAGCTTGGTATACGTGTGCAGACTGGGAATATCTGGGTAAAGTAGGTTGGTATGTAGGAGGCGGAGGTGATTGATAAGCAGGCGGTGGAGTTTAGTAGGAAGGTGTGGGTGTTTGGTAATTTGGAGTGGGCTGATATATAAATGGAGGTGTTGGATAAGTTTGGTATTTGAAAGGTTATTTGGTTCTCTGTGCAACCATTATGGCGCCTACGTCCCTTTTCTTGGACGCACAACCAGACTGTAGAGCCTTATTGGTAGCTTGCAAGGCTTTAATGTTCGTAACCATACCACTCTTGATACCTTCCTCGATCCTTTCTCCTAGCTTGATGATGTCAAAAAATTTATGATTCTCGATCAGCATCAGTCTTTTATAGTATTGTGGATCCTGATCCCGGACGAAAAACTTTTTCAATTGTTCTTCCTCTAAAGCAGGTCGGACCTTAGCAGCCTCTGATCTCCAACGAGTAGCATACTCGCGAAATGTTTTGGTGGGTTTCTTCTTTAAATTATGAATGTAAAACACATCTGGTGTATTTTTCGTGTTGAACCTGAATCTATCCATGATGTCGGACGCCATACTTACCCAGTTTGACCACTTCTTTGGGTCTTGGCTAATGTACCAAGACAGAGCATCTCCTTTCAGGATCCTCATGAAAAGCTTCATGCGGATCTTCTCGTCTCTTCCTACTCCGACCAGCTTGTCGCAGTATGTTCTCAAGTGAACCCTAGGATCCCCTGTACCATCAAACATTTCAAACTTGGGAGGTTTGTACCCCTCGGGCAATTCGACATCGGGCTGTATGCATAGATCTTCATAGTTTAGCCCTATAATTCCCTTACTTCCTTCAACACCTTGAATTTTGGTGGTCAACCTTTTAAGCACTTCGGCCAAATTTCTGATGAGTGAGTCCTTATCATTGGACTCGGGTATGCTTGAGATGGCCTGGGTGGAGTGCGGCACAGTCTCCACGTAGATGGGAGTGTTGTGTTGGGTGTGGTCGTGGTCATTTCTGGAGTTCAAAGGTTCCGGGATGAGTAGTGGAGTATTTTTGGGAGTGTGGAAAGTATTGCAGTGGTGGTGAGGAGCGGGTTACTTTGGGATGCTTTGTGGAGGTATGGGATTCTGAGTATTTGGGAAAGTAACTTCTGGAGTGATGAGGGAAAATGATAGACTCGCCAAATTCCGGACTTGATCAAGTTCTTCTTGGAACTTCAATAGTTTTTGTTCTAGTTGAGGTATTTTCCTTGGATACCGGAGCACCACGAGTGACCTCTACCCGTTCAGTTGAGTTGTTCAAATCTTCCATTCTTCTTTTGCTTTTGTGCCTGACAGGACTGGGAGGAGTAGTAGGTGGAGGGCCCCTAGATCTTGTAAAATATGATGATGTTGCCAGAGTTCATGAACTAACCTTTTGGGAGGGTAATAAACAAAAAAGTAAAAACAAAAAGGTGATAAGTTAGTAAGGATCATAAGGAAGAAATGTTGCGATATTTAAACACGTAGTGAAGGAAATATAAAGCGCGTCCTAATTTTTGGGGGACCTCGTTTTGCCCGAGGTAGGCCTAGCGACAAGTCAATTTGGAGAACTTAGAATGCTAAATGCCTTATTTAATTGATAAAAAGGTAGACGAATCCCAAAATGACACTAAATAATAAGGAAGAAAAAGTCACTAATGGTCATTGGCCTTATTACATCTTATAAAGAGAAAATGGAAATTCCCATCTATTTGGTCCCAGAAGAACCTTCCCCAGACTCAGCATTGTTGGCTCCCTCGAACAGCTCTTCCAGCTCGCGCAGTCCTAGTAGCAAGTAAGCTCTGGCCAGATGTCCACCTTCATTTCCTTCAGTAGTTCGGCAATCTTCGACCCTCTTCAGAAACTTCTTTTCCAGTTCCACTATACCCCGCTCTAAACAGACCAATCGTTTGTTGGCACTGACAGCCACATCCTTCCATTCTTCAATTAGTTTTTAATTGTCTTCTTGTATTTCCCGGTGCTCCTTTTCACATTCCCGAATCCTCTTTCGTAGTTAGTTGTACTTTACCTGTGCCTCAGCCTTTTCATCGATGATCCTGTGACCTCGAACGAACCCGGGTTGTCCCAAACTATTGTAATTGTCCTCCAGCCAGCCCGAATAGTGTGGGGTTCAACCAGCATGGTAGCGATCTGGTTCGATGGTGTCCTTTCCCAAGACAATTTTGCAGTGCCACATATGCTGAGCCTGGCACCTGTACGGAGTTCTGGAAGTTAGCCCCAAAGTGACTCATCTTGTCGACCCTTGGTATAACCTGCTTCCTGCCAGCCTATCTCATAACTCATAGAGGGACATAAGGGTAGGTTCCCCTCAAATTGATCAGTATCAGAAATGGCGCATCCCTGGATCGAACGATAATTCTTCAGTAGGGAACCACTCGAATATCTATTGCACTCGGTCCTTAGTCAGATTATCAAAGAGTTCGACCCATTCTCTAGCATTCTCCGGTTGGGCGAACATGTTGGGCATGTAATTCATTCGCTTTGGATGATGAAAGCCGATATGATCATCCCAGTCCCTACGATGGATTTCCTGTCAGTATTTACCCTTTTGGAGATGTTCCATGAGCCAAAGTTGAAGTAGCAGATTACAACCCTCGAAATGTTTGGCTCCCTGTTGACACCATTCTAGGGCTTGGTATATTTCTGCAATGATCATTAGCACAAAACTGAATGGTTGTCCGTCAATTCCTTCTATTAGAGTTTTGGTGACCATAGCTGGCTTGGTATGGATTCTTGCTTTCTTTATTGGAAACACTATCATACCCAAGAAACATAACATAAAGACAAAGATCCTTCGATGGATATGCCCCAATGATGTGAGGGGGAACTCGTCAGGTTAAGTACGGTAAGATTTGTTGTGACCGTACCTCTCATACAAGAAGTCAAAGGGAATATACGACTCCTTCAAACAGGTTAAGTCTGGATTCTTCTTTATACCCATCATTTTGAGAAAACATCTACCTTTGCGGTTTTCCGGCATTAACAAACCCGGAGTTTCCCACGGTATCCCAACTAGTCCTCCTATTTCCTCGAGCAGGGGTGTCATCTCAATGTCTCCAAAGCGGAACACAGACCTATCAAAATCCCAGAATAGAGTGGCAGCTTCTATGATTTTGTTGTTGGGTTGAATTTCCAAAAGAGAAGGTAGATTTTCTAGATATTTTCGGACAAGAGCTTGATCACTGGAATGAATATCCTCCCACCAGCTTAGCAATTTGGGGTGGATGTTAGTGACCATGCCGAATCTGGGGACTTCGTGCCTCATATTTCTGCATGATAAAAGGTTAGGCCCTTACCCCCACCAGACTCAACTGTTTAATATCAATAATTAGCATAACAAGCATTTAGTTCTCCAAATAAATGCACAAAATGTGGTAGCGTCCGTTTGGGTTTTGGGAAAACCAGGTGGACTTGGACAAGGCTATCTTAAAGAGTCATTATGCGGACAATAGAACTGACTCGACTAGGTTTGACAGTGATGCATGCACCTTTAAACAGAGTAAGGTTTCTATGGAGTATTAGACTGGTACCCTTGAGCGGAAAACTTAAGAGGGAAAGGCATGGAACCGTCGACTACACCGTTGATCGACTGGTTTTACCGTAAATATGCCTTTGCCGGATTTAGGGGCTGATAATATCGGAAGAGCGCAACCACTCATTATAAGTATTGCTATTGTATTTTGTTTGGCACGAGTGGAATATGCTGTTGAATATGCAGTTACAATAATCAAACAAGTTGTCACATATTTGCACGTTCATAAAGTAATAATTACAACAATTTCTCATAATTTATGATAATATTAAAGGAAAGCATTAATAAAGGAAAGAAACAAAGAGCCAAGTCAGTTTCGTAGTAGAAGAAGGAATAAATACCTAAAGGCATTTAAACAAGTAAAGACATATAAAGAAGCATAAAGTCACAAATAGCATGAAATGGTAAAAGCCTTAAAGAAGTCCCCAGCAGAGTCGCCATGCTGTCGATGTCCCCTTTTTCTTGCAAAAATCGGGTCTATGACATTTGGGAGGACAACTCATTCCCTTTTGGGAATTGAGTTTGAATTGAAGAGTTGCCACCCAATGATTAATTTCATTAGGACTCTAAGAAGAACTTCGATTTAGAAAACCAGAGATTGGGTAAGGACTCGAAATTATCCCGAGGGGAAGGTGTTAGGCACCCCTCAAGATCCACTAGTATGGTTCCCGGCCATACTATAATTGTGACTTTAAGTTCAAACAACAAGTAGACAAGTAAGAATTACAAATATGAGGGGGTTTTCACATAATTGTCGTAAGTAATTGAAATTAAAAGAAGTTAAAGAAGCTGGAATTTGAGGAAAAAATAGTTTTGAATTTCTGAATAAAATAAACAAGTAAAGGGAGGGGGGTCCTAGGTTTATAAATAACATGGATCACCGCACGCAACACCCGATAACCGTTTATACACGTGGTGTTATTGTGTGGTCATCATATCCATATCTACCCTTTCTCACCCCGTTAAGGTATTAAAGTGCGAAATAGTTTCGTTACTTATTGCATGCTACTACCCGTCCCAATCCTATCAGTCCCGGAGGTATTTGGACTACTAATCCTATAGGAAAGGGGTATGAGACTTTATAGTTTCAACGGACAAAATTCTAAGGTGACAATCAAAACATATATAGCAAATATAGGGAAAAGCACATAGTAGATAGAAAGGCTCAGACAAACCTCCTTAAAACTCAGAGAGAAACAGATAGTTTATTATGTCTTACACGTACTGATTAGGGCCTGTTTAAACTTAAAATTTATGGCAGATTGATCTATTGCATATTTTAGATAAGAAGCCTGAATTAGGCTTGCCTGCTGGTCGTAGTTAATAAATTCTAATTCGATTTATACATTTACCTTATAGCTTGTCTAAGTGTTAAATGAAACCTATAGGCATGATATCTATTAGTTTCAGAAAAGAAGTATACTGATTTTAAGTGAAAGAAATTGTTAATTACATGAACATAAATTCTACAGACGTTATTGCTACTACTGATTTTAGACTTATAAGCGAACGAACGATTCAGCTTTGGTTGATAGCTCCTATAGGCATGCTCTCTAGGCGTTACTGATTTTAAACATTTTTTACAGGCATAGCAAGAGTGCAGAAATCCTATGGGCATGGTATCTGAATACTGTTAGTTTTTAATCCTATAAATAGGTTTGCCTAGTGACCAATGCATATGTAGAGTCTAGATTTCTGGTTAACTTATGGGCATGATATCTATATGTGATGATGCAGAAAACTATAGACATGGTATCTACATGTGATAATGCAAAATTCCTTATAGACATGGTATCTATATGTGATAATGCAGAATTCCTTATAGACATGGTATCTACATGTAATAATATAGAATTCCTTAAAGATATGGTATCTACATGTAATAATGCAGAATTCCTTATAGACATGGTATCTACATGGAGATGCAGAATCCCTATAGACATGGTGTCTACATGTGATATGCAAACGTGCAATGTTGTAGACAAGATACATGAGTACAAAAGTGTAGTAATTCCCTATGAGAATGATATCTACCCTTTGCATGCATGGTTACCCTTCCCTTTTCAGTAATCACCCCAGAGGTTTATTAAAAAAATTATAACAGTCCAAAAAAAAATAAAGAAAACTACATCAGAAAAAAATTAAAATTACAACCACGGAGAGCCTGATTCAGACTTCCTGTCTGAAGCATGAAGTAAATCAACTCCAAAGATCAAGATCCAAAGTCTTTCTCTCATTTGGGATGTGTAAGAGTTCCCTAAGATCCAAAAATGGACTCTGGGCAGTGCTCACACCCAAATATATTGCAGGATTGAGTCATAGTGCAGTATGGAAGGGTCAGCCCTCAAGTATCCAAGTTCAGAGGGAGCTCAAGGTCCCAAGACAAGGCTCACAGGAGGGGGGTAGAACTTAGAAACTAGGAATGAGTGTAAGTGCATAGAAGGAATTTTGAAAAGGGGGAAAGGGGAGTGGCAAAGACAGGCTAGTGGTCATACCCAGCAATAGAAAATGCTGGCACACCCTACCAGCCTGTTAGAACACATTGTTTTTGGAGTTAGGATCCCCTAAGAGATCAAGCCCAAACATGAACAATAACTGGAATATTTCCATGTTCTGAACTATAACTAAAAACATATAGAAGGGGACAGGGGTGCAGGGATTCACAACAAAAATAGATGAAAGGAAATTAACATGCTAGTTAACATTTAACTCCACAAGACAGTACAGTAGACGTGAGCTAAAGGATGTAAATAAACACGTTGGGATGATTCTGAAATCAAAACTAGAACATACGAGTCTCAAGGAAACTAGCAAAGGAAAGTAGTAGTCTTGTAAAGCCAAAGTACAAACAAGTAGTAAGAATGCTATGAGTTTAGAAGAGGACTGTGAGATTATAAGTATCTGAAGTGTGTAATGTGTGTTGATCGTCTGTTATGTTAAAGAAGGTAATGTATTTATAGCGTAGAAAGCAAGCATAAATAGGTAAGAAAATAGTTTGAAAATTAATTACACAAGGTTTCCCTTTAATTAAGGGATTCTGATTTTAAATGGGTAAAAATAATTAAGGAAAGAGATTAATTAAACACTTTTTCAAAGAAGTACAAGAGGGGCAAATACATAGAGGTTTATTTAAGGACAAGGTTTTAACAGTACACGATTTGTGCAAATAAGGCAAGGGAATCAATTAACAACTAGTAAATCAAAAATTGAAGATTATGTATGAATGAATCAGGTCAGAAAGATGGGAAAGATTTTAATTTAAGGAAAATTAGTAACAATAAATTAGGCTCATTAAAAGGAATTTCGAATCAATAACAAGTTAGAAAACCTTTTTGAAAAAAGATTCGTCATACATAAAAGCGCACACACACGTTAAACATGAAGAAATTTGCCATGTTATTCAATAGAAGAGTCTAGTGTAGGGGAATCAGAATTGTGTGCAAACAAAAGAAATTCACACTTAGTTCATAGACTCAGAGGTTAGTCTGAAAGAGTCAAGGGTTCTCAAACAGAACCCTAATTCAATCATATGACCAAACTCAGAGGAACCCCCAAATTCTAGGGTTTCTACCTCGATTCAAATATAGAGATGAGGAGGCAACAGGCTCAGAGATTTCTTTTAGAAACTCATGAGAAAGAAAGAAAATACAGTTGAAAGTTCAAAGGAAACATAGTTAAGAAACTAATTCGAAACACAATGAGAGTAGAAGAAACAGTAGAGAAAAACATGCTTAAACGTCTCTTTAAAACAAGAAAAAGTGGAAGTGAAACAGTAAACCCTTAAGAACGTGGAAGAAGGATACAGTAGGCGAAGCATATCAAGTCATAGTGGAAGTCCAGTAGAAGAACATAGTGGGAAAGTATGTAAAAACATAGCATAGAAACACAGTAGAAGAAAGAACATAGAAAACACAGTAAAAGAACATGCGTGATAAAAGGAAAAACATAAGAACACAGTAGAAGAACATGCGTGGTAGAAAAGAAAATATAAGAACATAGCGGAGATAAATCAGAGAAACATTTGAACATTTTTAGGAAACCCTAAATCAGAAAGAAGTAATTTTTGAAAGTAATTTTTGAAAGAAAAGTTGAGGAAATCGTTCAAAAACTCTAAGTAGAGCACAAATATATAACAGATTTAAGAAAAATCGGAGAAAACCTCGAATAGTTAGGGTTTCAAAAGAACCCTAGAATGAGAAAGGCTTGGAAAAGGTCCGATCTTGGTTGGAAAGTCAGAACCAGGCTCAAAACACCATTGTACGTCGGAGCAAGGCCGGAGATGGCCATAGAACCTTGAGTTTGCAAAGATCTGAACAAAAGCCTTCGAGGTCAGACCTCGAACCTTCGAGTACCAAGTGTTTAAGAGCAGAGGGAGATGAGTTTAAACCATCCATGGCCTGAGAGGCCATGGATTCCGGTGAGCTTGAGGTAGAAGACAATAGAAGACGATTAGGTTTTCGAGAACATTAGGGAGAGTTTGAGAGACGAAGGTGTTTCAAGGCGGTGTCTCTGGAGGGAAATGAATTAGGGTTGGGATTTGGGTGAATTAAAATGGTAAGGGGGAATCGTGGCCGTGGATCAAAATGATCAACAGCCTAGATAAAAAATAAATCGGGCGGGTTTTATTAACGGATTAGGGGTCGGGTTATATATTAGGATTTGGGTTGGTCCGTTTGAAATTGGAATTAGGTTATTGGGGTGATTGATTTTGTATGTAATTGAAATACAAATAAGGCTATTAGCTAAATAGCCACTTTTTCCTTTTTAATTTATAAAACAAATAGTAAAATGATTTTTAAAATAAATTGAAGGTACTAAATTAATTAATAATATATAATCATTAAATTAAAAACACTGGAATATATTTTATAATTATAAACTCTATTTAAATCTTAAAATAGGATAGAATTGCAATTTAGTGCAAATTTAGCTTAAAAATACCAAATCGATTTATAAAGATGTGTAAAAATTACCTTAGATATATATTGGAATAAATATAAGAATAAAATAGATGAATCACAAAAATAATAATTTGAAGAACACTTATTGCCTTTTGTATTGCTAAAATAGGGTAATAAATCGGTTTTAAAATCTTTTTTTGAAAATTAGAAGAAAAAAAAATACTTGGACATGCTTATATATGCATTTATATACTATTTTGAAAGTATTTTCATATAAAAAATATATAGGAAAAAATTGGTTTCTGTTTTCTGAGCTTGAACTTGTTCTTGGTACTTGTGCATGTTTCACTCCTTTTTGAGCTGGTTTTTGACGGATAGTCACCTTGTTGATCAAACCCTGCAATCAAGTACAACGCATAAGCCTTTGGGACTATTTTGTACACATTTCTAGTCAAAACTCAAGTAAAAAGGAGTGTAAAATGCATTAAACTCCCTAGTTATCATCTCCCCCAAACTTAAGCTTTTGCTTGTCCTCAAGCAAACAAAATAAAACTCACCCCTTAAGAGTAAATCCAAAATATTCGGCTAACCTAAAGTGACCTATAGCATCAATTTGGACAAACAATTTCCCTCAACTCCAATGAATCATTAATAACATCCACTCTTTTAAACACCATGGATCTAGTGCGATACAAGAGCATCAAGAGTTGACTCAACGCATCAAATGAACTCTTTCTATTACTTTGGTTATCATGGAACCCAAAGTCACACATCCTCGACTCTCCCTAAGCAAATCTCACCTTTAAGATAGTATCACTCAGAACAAGGTTAATGAAAATACATTCATCTCTCTCAAAGAAAAGTCAAAAGTCCGGCACTAGGTACCATATGCTTGCCCCTTATGTGAGTCACCACTAATGTAAGCTTCATCCAACTCAAGATTATATAGGACTTTTTGTGGAAAAATAGTGATGTCTTTTGGTGTAGGGTAGGAAATGTTTGGTCTAATTAGGTTCCATCTTCCCTTTAACACTTCTTTTCTTCATTCTCGCACACATTCACTTGACTTTTTAAGTTATTTCACTTCTTTCTAAGGGGTTAGAGAGACACACTGTCACTCTTTCTTGAACATTTCAAATATTTTCTCCTTTCTAAACTTTCCACACCTTTAATTCTTTGCTTTTATTGAATCCCTTCATTCTTTTCTATATTGAACATTCTTTTTGTCTTTTTGATTTTTCTTTCTTTTTCATTGCCTGTCCTTTTCTTAATTTTGTACCTTTTACAACTTTGTTTCAATCCTCGTCTCTCCCCCCCCCAAACTTATACTTTTTCCATATGCTAAGGAAAGATCAGGTGCCAAGAGAGGGTATATTCAGAACGGGTAAAGGCTTGTAGCTTGGTTCATGAAAGAAAAAGGTCTAAGTCTTAAAAGGGTTGACTATGAATTTTATTATTGGTAGGCTATGGAAGTGTTCAAGATACCATTCGGATCAAGGAGAACCTATAATCACGTCTCAAGTCAAATTCCACTTAGGATTTCGCCTAGATAAACATTCAGGGCAAGTTCTAGACCAATGGCTCGGGACATAGACTTACAATTCAAATTCTCACCACACAAGCTTTGGGATTGCTAAAGACACGGATTTGGGGGCCCACAACAACCTTAGATAGGGTTTGAGCACACAATGGTTCCAAAAAACCACTTGATGATTATCGGCCAACACAAGAGTCTCAAGGTCACAACTTTTACCATCCTACACACAACGATTTATTTTTTACAATGGGATCAAACACAAATGTGTTAGGCCCAAGTGAAGCTTTGCTTAAGGCACCCTTACCAACTAACTACTAAAAAGCAAAAAGAAAAATAGACTCAAACCCTTAAGAAGGTTTTAATGCTATCCATCATCAGGAAGAGCCACCCGGTTCACATAAATTCCACCTTTGGAAAGAACCGTGGCATTAAGAAAATCAAAGGCTTATTGCAAAAAACTAAAAACAAAAAGCTACGAATGTAAAATAAGAAGCTAAGAAATAAAAAATACGAAAAGTAAAATGAATATGTACAAGAGGGGATTTAGATGAATATACAATACGGAGAATGAATATATACATAAGAAGGTTGCTTTATATAGAGACCCAAAGTAAAAAAGTACGAAAAAGTGCAAGTTATATACATACCAAAGATAAAAAGGGAAAGAAAGCATAAAAATATTATCATATGTACAATCATCCAAATCCAAGTAGGGCTACCCGCTCAAATGAAAGTTGGCATTGTCATCAATGCCAACTAACCAAAATAAGCACAAAAAGAGAAGGGAGGAAAAGGAAACTCCCTATGGGTCCTTTGTCTGGATGGGATCCTAAGTCTAAGTCCCTAGGTCCTTTGTCTGCTCATGAACCTGTGACTGGCTCACTGTGGCCTATGGCTTTGCTGGGACTTGTGCCTAGACCTGGATCGAGTTTTGGGTTGACTCCTGGAGCTGGCTGGAGGAATCTCCCTGCGAGTCCCCCAACTGTATGACTGCATCATTTGTAAGGGGAATCACCATCCTCCTCTTGGGAGGCCTCTCTGACTCCTGCTCTGGCTGGGGCTGGGTTGTTGGTGCTGGGTCATGCAATAACAAATCCAAAGGCAGCTGATCTGCTTTTAGCCTGTTAACCTCTAGCCTGAGGTTCTTCACCGACTCCTTTGAAGCCCGAGTCTTTCTCATCTTCTTTACCTCCTTTGCGAGCTCCTTGAGAGCTTTCCCATGTGAATCAATGGCTTCTGAGATCAATTTTTGGTTGTCTAGGAGCTTTTTCTGGTTGTCCAAAAGCTCCTTGAGAGTGTCCTCAATGGATTGTAGGACCTGTGGTGGAGGAGGTGCTGACTGGGCTGCCACCATAGTAGTTAGGACAGACAACTTAGAAGAAGTTGTTTGCATCCAGTTGTTGATGCTGAGGAGGGCCTGGCTTAGACGGTAGGCAATCAATGAGTAGGCAGAGGTGGAAGGTATGTCGGGAACTGTAGAACTAGAAGGACCTGGAGGCATGTCTACTGAGGTGGAAGGAGGTTGAGTAGGAGCCACTACCACTACTGGCTCTTCAGACTGGCCAGTTAAAGTAGTGGCTTTTTCCTTGTAGTTCTTGCCTTTAGGGTTGTCATCACCCTGCATGTTGTACCATGAGAACGGTGCCTTTGCTTTCACCTTGACATCAAATTTCTGCTTCTCTACATCTAAGTCCTTCAGTTACATGGTTAAGAAGCTGGGGAAGGGGTAGTTTATGTCACCTTCACTCACTACCCGTGTAATAAATCGAGACATCACATTCCCGACATTAATCGGGTACCCCGCCATAATTGGTGCTACCAATATAGCCTGGTGAAGAGGGAGTGAGTTGTCGTGGGTAGTGGGGTCTAGTTTGCTGCACACGAATGTCTCCCACCCTTTAGCCTCGAAATTCAAGCTTCTCCTTAAGATCTTCACTCCTACATTCAACCAATCGGGTGGTACCTGGGATTGACAGGTACTATGCCAACCAAGGACGGGCCTCCTCACCTAATGCTATATTTTCCATATACAGTGATTCATCCTCCTCACTGAAGCCCAAGAAGTCATTTATTGCTTTACCATCAAATAATACTTTCAAATTCCGCACCCTGGTCACTTTGGTGCTCCTCTTGATGTGGGCAGAATTGGTGTAGAATTCCTTGACCAGGTGCTCGTTTGCATCCTCACAGTTGCATAAGAAGTACTTTCAGCCCAATCTCTCTCTAAATTGTCTTCTCACATTGGGGTTGTGAGGCAAGAGTTCTCTATCCACAAAACTTTGCTCCGGAATAAATTTCCTCTCAGGCCACCATTCTATGAACTTATGGTAGGCCACCTCACTCACAAAATGGTCCTGCCACACCTCCGGGTTTCAAGTTCTCTCTACTCCTCTCACCTGAGGCTCACCCCCTTCTACTTCATCCCCTACTTCTGCTACAGGACTCTCTTCGGATAGTGAAGCTGTAGGATATGTGAAATATTCTTTTGCACTACCAGCGGCTGAGCTCTCAGACGACTCAAAAGATACATGTACTGGTGCTTGGGAAGTGGGGGAGCCTTGAGGATTGGGCTCATCTGTTAGCCTGAACCTATCCGTAAATCATCCATAAACTCTAGGGCAGAATCAGAATCAAACAACTCCCTAGAAGTCTCATACTCTCTTCTCGATGAGTGGAAAGTAGCTCTATTAGCGGCCCGGATCGCCTTCCTTGTTGCTTTTATTACTTCTCGAACTTGGGGGTAAATTTGATCTTTCCACGTCCCCTCCCCCGGGAGGACTCTCTTCGTCCTGGTTGTTTATCACCTTTGCCTCTTGATCCCACCATTGTCTGCAAGCAACATTCAGTCATGCTTTGTTAGTATCAATATAATCAAAGTAATTCATAGTTGCAGACAGTAAAAAGTTGTAGAATGCGGACCGCACAAAATGCAGTTCGACCGCAAAGAGGCCACTGCGGACCGCACAAAATCCATTGCAGTCCGTACAGAGGTGGGGTTCAGACTACCCACTCTCTATATCTATGCACCGCAGACCACACAAAATACACTACGGTCCGCACAAAATCTAGTGCGGCCGCACCCATAATTTCCACTTTCAGATGTTATTTCACCGCGGTCCACACTAAATGGCATGGTCGACCGCACAGAAGCACCGTAGACCACACAGAAACCACTGCGGTCCGCATTGAGTGCCCAATAGCAACACTGACTTAGGGTTCAATGTATTTCCAATTTTAGTCCAAATGTTTACCTACTAATTATTCCCTAGGTGTTGCCTCATTGTTTTATCTAATTATGCCTAATTAAAACATGGTTAACTAACCTAACAAACTGAAAGAAAAAAATGGGAAGAACAGAAGAAAAATTAAGAAAAAAATAAAAATCAAAAGAAAATGGTAAAATTAAACAACTAAAAAGGAATTTAAGTTACCAGAAATGAGATGCACTAATGATTAATCGAGACTAAGCGGATGGATTCGTGCAATTTTAGTGATGAACAGTGATTTTTAGGGCTTTGAGAGCACACAGATCGAAAAGTTCAAATGGAGGGCCTCAGGTCCTATTTATAGAAAAAGGTCTTGGGCCGCAGCTGACTTACCCACCGCGGACCGCAAAAATGTATTGCGGTCCGCACCATACAGAACTATGCAAGTTTGAGAAGGCAACCACTGCGGTCCGCACAAAATGCACATGTGGCCGCAGTGGTACACCGCAGACCGCACAAAATGTAATGTGGCTGCGGTGGCAAACTTTAGAGAGTTGGTTTTTACATCCATCATCAATGCGGTCTCACTGATTTTGTGCCCCTACACTAAGTTCTTTGCGGCCGCGCAAAATGTAGTGTTGTCCGCATTGCAAACTTCAGAGACTTGAAAAAAAATTCCACTTTGTCCTGCACTGCATCAACACAATTGTGTATCATCTCACAATCAGTCAGTCCAAAAATAAATCCTATACTACAATGAAAATCAAAGAAAGATGAAAATAAAAACACATGGATTGCCTCCCAAGAAGCGCCTGATTTAACGTCGCGTAACGATGTATTTTACCATCAAATCATTTGAGATAAAGTAATGCCACCACATGGTTGTCATCAATTTTTCCTAGGTAGTGCTTGATTCTGTGCCCATTAACTCTGAAAACCTTCCAATTTTTTTCTTCAAATCAAGGGCACCAAACGGAGTCACAAACACCACTTCAAAAGGTTCACTCCATCTTGACTTAAGCTTTCCAGGAAACAATCGTAACCGAGAGTTGAACAAGAGAACCAAATCTTCCACTTTGAACTCCTTGCCATGAGCATATTTATCATGAAGGTACTTCATCTTTTCCTTATACAAGGATGAACTAGAGTAGGCATAGAATCAGAAGTCATCAAGTTCATTAAGTTGCTCCACACGAAGATTTGCTGCCACATCCCATTCAAGGTTCAATTTCCTCAAAGCCCACATGGCCTTGTGCTCTAACTCAACCAATAAATGGCAAGCTTTCCAAACACCAACCGGTACGGAGACATACCAATCGGAGTCTTGTAAGCAGTTCTGTAAGCCCATAGAGCATCATCCAACTTCTTAGACCAATCGGTCATACTTGCATTGACCATTTTAGACAGAATACTCTTGATTTCCCTGTTTGAGACTTCAACTTGGCCACTTGCCTAAGGATGATAAGGAGTAGACACTTTGTGGTTGACACCATACTTTGCAAGCAAGGTGTCAAAAGCTCTATTGCAAAAATGCGACCCCCCATCACTTATGATTGCACGAGGAGTGCCAAACCTTGTAAAAATACTCTTTTTGAAAAATGTAACCACACTCCTAGCTTCATTGTTGGGCAAAGCCACGACCTCGACCCATTTTGAAACATAGTCAATCGCCACTAGAATGTAGGTGTTCCCGCACGAGCTTGCAAATGGGCCCATAAAATCAATACCCCACACATCAAAAATATCCACTTCTAGAATGGTGTTGAGAGGCATCTCATCTTTCTTCGAAATACCACCTGCTCTTTGACATTCGTCACACCTCTTCACAAGATCACTTGCATCTTTATATAAAGTTGGCCAATAAAATCCACAACTTAGAACCTTCGAAGCTGTCCTCGCCCCGCCATGATGGCCACCATAGGGAGAGGAATGACAAGACTCTAAGACACTCAATTGCTTCTCCTCGGGGACACACCTCCGGATCACTCCATCGGGGCAAATATTGAACAAGTATGGCTCAACCCAATAGAAATCCAAACTATCCCATTTGAGCTTCTTCCTTTGGTTAGAAGAGAGCTCACACGGGAGTATACCAGTCACAAGGTAAGTAGCAACATCCGCAAACCATGGCATATCATTCATTGACACAAAAAGTAGTTGTTCATCAAGAAATGCATCATTGATCTCTAGTCCATCACACGGCCTCCCTTCCACCTCCAAGCGGGACTAGAGGTCCGCCACTTGGTTTTCACTACCTTTTCGGTCCACAATTGCCAAATCAAATTCCTGAAGTAACAAGACCCATCGCATCAGCCTAGATTTGGAGTCTTTCTTTGTCATCAAGTACCTAAGGGCCGCATGATCAGTGTGCACTATGACCTTGGCTCCCATGAGATATGGCCGAAATTTTTCCATTGCGAACACAATATCCAACAACTCTTTCTTAGTTATCGTGTAGTTCCTTTATGCCTCATTTATTGTCTTGCTCAGTACACCAGATGAAACATTATGTTCACTCTTTGACCCAAAACTGCCCCAACCGCAACATCACTCGCGTCGCATATGAGCTCGAAAGGAAAGCTCCAATTGGGTGCGGTAATGATAGGGGTGGTGGTCAACTTATGCTTGAGAAGTTCAAAGGCTTCCATAATCCCTCATCAAACACAAAGTTGGCATCCTTTTCTAGTAGCTTTCACAAAGGAATTACTACCTTCGAAAAGTCCTTGATAAATCTCCGATAGAACCCCGCGTGCCCAAGAAAACTCCTAACCTCCTTGACAGAAGTGGGGTAAGGAAGCCTTGAAATCACCTCTATTTAGGCCTTGTCAACCTCTATACCATGCTTTGAAATTTTATGACCCAACACTATGCCCTCCTCAACCATGAAGTGGCATTTTTCCTAATTGAGCATAAGATTGGTGTCTTCACAACGGGCGAACACTCTATTCAGATTTTTCAAACATTCATCAAATGAATCACCCACAACACTAAAGTCGTCCATGAAGATCTCCAAAATATCTTCCACCATATCGGTTAAAATGGCCATCATACACCGTTGGAATGTCGTCGGTGCATTACACAACCCAAAAGGCATCCAAGAAAAGGCAAAGGTGCCATATGGACAAGCAAATATGGCCTTCTCCTGATCCTCCGGAGCAATCAAGATTTGGTTGTACCTAGAATATCCATCCAAGAAACAATAGAAGGCACGACTAGCAAGAAGATCAAACATCTGCTCAAGGAAAGGCAATGGGAAGTGATCCTTACGGTTCACCTTGTTCAGATTGCGGTAGTCCATGCACACCCTCCATCCGGTAACTGTCCGAGTTGGAATTAGTTCATTATTAGCATTGGTCACCACGGTCATACCAGCCTTCTTCGGCACACACTGCACCGGCGAAGTCCACGAGCTGTCAAAGATAGAGTACATGATCGAGGCCAACCCTGCACTACTATTAAGTAGCGAGAGAGCCCAAAGCAGCTTTTACCCAATTTAGGGTCGGGATCGAATTCCACAGAGAGCTAGATATTAGAGTTGGGTGTCTATCTAAAGTGGAGTTGTATATTTTCTCAAAATTTCACTTCTACACATTTTTAGGTTTTAATTATGATTCAAATTTTATAAACTACAATGCTCAATTAAACTACAATAATCTAGGATTAAACTATTGCGAATTGTTCAAATGATTAAAGGGCAATAGGGTAGTGACTTTTGCCAAGGTGGTCAATTGACGGAATCTTGAATCTAAATCTAGATTGACACATTTGGGGAGTATGATATAACTATTGCTTGATTCTACTCACTCTATACCTCTCGGTAGTTTGAGTGATTTTGCCCGAATTGACTTTCTCAAGACCAATTGGGTATGCAATTTTGCACAAGCAATTGAGGATCAAGTCGGGTATTACGATCTCTCGGTTTAACCCTTTAATTGGGGCTATCAATTCTCTAAAGTGCGCCCCAATTCCTTGTTGGACTAATTCTAGAGACTTAGACTCTCTTTCTCAAAAAGACCAAAAGTCAACTAAACACAAACTAGTGTTTGCAACCACTAATTTAGCAATTAAACATGGAATTAGCCAAAATATCAAACACTCACAGTCAATCAAGCTCTAAAATACAAGACCCATCAATTACCCACACAAGTGTAGAGCCACAACCCTTAGCTACTTATAATTAGAGAGAAAAACAAAGAAATATATGAAGAAAAACTCATATTAATTAATTGCTAAATTAAACTTGAAGATTCAATGCTGAAATAAAGCTAAAATTACTCAAAACAGCTAAAATATTCGAACCCACGAGCGCAGCTTTCAGTACTAACTATCTGCTTAACCTAAAAATGGAAAAAGAAGCTATTTATACTAAGCTAAAAAGTCTGGACAAAAATACCCCTGCGGGGTTAGTGTGAACCGCACAAAATCACGTACGGCCACACTAGGGCTCTGAACTTGAATAAGCGGCTCTCTAAATTGGGCAATGTGGACCACACAGAATCGAATACGGCCGCGGTGGCTTCTAGTGCGGTCCGCATGAAATGGAGCGCGGACTGCATTAGGCTTCAAACTCAAAACTGGCACTTCTATGATTCTTGGCTTTGCGTACCATACTAAATTGAGTGCGGCCGCAGTGACTCCAATGCGGACCGCAGTAAATCCCATGCGACCGCATTGCCTGTTGGCCTGGAAATCAAACTCTCTGAACCTCACTTGTGCAGACCGCACAAAATGGTGTGCAGCCACATTGGCCCTGTTTCATCTGAGCTTTGTCTTGTCTTGGTACTTGTGCAAGTTTCACTCCTTTTTGAGCTAACCTTTGACATCTTGTCACTTTATTTATCAAACCTGCAATCAAGCACAACTTGTGAGCCTTTTGGGACTATTTTGTACAAATTTCTAATCAAAACATAAGCAAGAAGGAGTATAAAATGTATCAAAATCCCTATACTTCAGTGACCTCATCTAGCATCAATTGGGACTAACAATTGCCCTCAATACACATGAATCATTAACAACATTTACTCTTTTAAACACCATGGATCAAGTGCGACACAAGAGCATCAAGAGTTGACTCAACACATCAAAGGACTCTTTCTATTACTTTAGTCATTGTCGAACCCAAACTCACACATCCTCAGCTTTCCTTAAGCAGTCCTCACCTTTAGAATAGTGGCACTCATAACGAGGTTAATGGGAATTCACTCATCTCTCAAAAAGAAAAGTCACAAGTTCGACTCTAAGTACCATATGCTTGCCTCTTATGTGAGTCACCATTAATGTAAGCTTTATTCAACTAGAGATCATATAGGGCTTTTGTGGAGACATAGTGAAGGCTTTTGATTCCGGGTAGGCAATGTTTGGTCTAAGTAGGTTCCATCTTCCCTTAAGTACTTATTTTGTTTCATTTTGGAACAGATTCACGTGACTCTTTGAGTCTTTTCACTTCTTTCAAGGGGTAAGAGAGACACACTGTCACTCTTTTTTATATATTTCAAATCTTTTTTCCTTTCTCAGTTTTCCACACCTTTTATTCTTTGTTTTTTCAAGGTTCAATTTCTTCAAGGCCCACATGGCCTTGTGCTCTAACTCCACCGATAAATGGCAAGCTTTCCCAAACACCAACCGGTACAGAGACATACTAATCGGAGTCTTGTAAGCAGTTCGGTAAGCCTATAGAGCATGTCTAACTTCTTAGACCAATCGGTCCTATTGGCATTGATGGTTTTAGACAAGATGCTCTTGATTTCCCTGTTAGGGACTTCAACCTGGCCACTTGCCTGAGGATGATAAGGAGTAGACACTTTGTGGTTGACACCATACTTAGCAAGCAAGGTGTCAAAAGCTCTATTGCAAAAATGCGATCCTCCATCACTTATAATTGCTCGAGGAGTGCCAAACTTTGTAAAAATGCTCTTCTTTAGAAATGCAACCACAATCCTAGCTTTATTGTTGGGCAAAGCCACAGCCTCGACCCATTTTGAGACATAGTCAACCGCTACAAGAATGTAGGTGTTTCCGCACGAGCTTACAAATGGGCCCATGAAATCAATACCCCAAACATCAAAGATATCCACTTCTAGAATGGTGTTTAGAGGCATCTCATCTTTCTTTAAAATACCGCCCGCTCTCTGACATTGGTCACACCTTTTCACAAGATCACTTGCATTTTTGTACAAAGTTGGCCAATAAAACCCACAACTTAGAACTTTTGAAGCTGTCCTAGCCCCTCCATGATGGCCACCATAGGGAGAGGAATGGCGAGCCTCTAAGATGCTAGATTGCTCCTCCTCAAGGACACACCTCCAGATTACTCTATCGATGCAAATCTTGAATAGGTATGGCTCATCCCAATAGAAGTCCAGACTATCCCGTTTGAGCTTCTTCCTTTGGTTACAAGAGAGCTCACACGGGATAATGCCAGTCACAAGGAAATTAGCAACATCCGCAAACCATGGCATATCACTCATCGATACAGAAAGTAGCTGCTCATCGGGAAATGCATCATTGATCTCTAGGCCATCACACGACCATCCTTCCTGCTCCAAGCGAGATAAATGATCCGCTACTTGGTTTTCATTACCTTTCTGGTCCACAATCTCCAAATCAAACTCTTGAAGTAATAAGACGCATCGCATCAGTCTAGCTTTGGAGTCTTTCTTTGTGATCAACTATCTAAGAGTTGCATGACGGTGTGCACTATGACTTTGGCTCCCATAAGATATGGCCGAAATTTTTCCATTGCGAACACAATAGCCAACAACTCTTTCTCAGTTACCGTGTAGATATTTTGAGCCTCATTCATTGTCTTGCTCGCATAGTACACCGAATGAAATATTTTGTTCACTCTTTGACCCAAAACTGCCCCAACCGCAATATCACTTGCATCGCACATGAGCTCGAAAGGCAAGCTCCAATTAGGTACGGTAATGATCGGGGTGGTGGTCAACTTATGCTTGAGAAGTTCAAAGGCTTGCATACATCTCTCATCAAACACAAACTTTGCATCTTTTTCTAGTAGCTTGCACGATGGATTCACTACCTTCGAGAAGTCCTTGATAAATCGCTTGTAGAACCCCGCATGCCCAAGAAAACTTCTAACCCCCTTGACAGAAGTGGGGGGAGAAAGTCTTTAAATCACCTCAATTTTGGCTTTGTCGACCTCACTACCATTCTTTGAAATATTATGACCCAAAATTATGCCCTCCTCAACCATGAAGTGGCATTTTTCCCAATTTAGCACAAGATTAGTGTCTTCACACCGAGCCAACACTCTATCTAGATTTTTCAAACATTCATCAAATGAATCACCCACAACACTGAAGTCGTCCATGAATACCTCCAAAATATCTTCCACCATATTGGTGAAAATGGTCATCATGCACTGTTGGAATGTTGTCGGTGTATTGCACAACCCAAAGGGCATTCGAGAAAAGGCAAAGGTGCCATATGGACACATAAAGGTTGTCTTCTCCTGATCCTCTAGAGCTATCAAAATTTGATTGTACCCTGAATAACCATCCAAGAAACAATAGAAGGCACGCCAAGCAAGACGATCAAGCATCTGCTCAAGGAAAGGCAATGGGAAGTGATCCTTGTGGGTCACCTTATTCAGCTTGCGGTAGTCCATGCACACCCTCCATCCGGTCACTGTCCGGGTTGGAATAAGTTCATTATTAGTATTGGTCACCAAGGTCACACCACCCTTCTTTGTTACACACTGCTCCGATGAAGTCAACGAGCTGTAAGAGATAGGATACACCACTCCGGCATCTAACTACTTGATCATTTCCTTTTTTACAACTTCTTGCATTGCCTCGTTCAGCCTCCTTAGATGTTCCAAGGAGGGTTGTGCATCATCTTCCAGAATAATCTTGTGCATACAGAATGAGCTATTGCCCGAATATCAGCTAGAGTCCATCCAATTGCCTTTTTTCGCTTTTTAAGCACTGCCAATGTGGCATCCACCTGCATGTTAGTAAGACAAGAGTTTCCACCCCAATTGTTGTTGTTGCCCCAATTTCCCTGATTGTTCTAATTGTTATTTTGATTGCCCTAATTGTTGTTCCCTTATTGGTGATTGTTCCAATTATTGTTGCCTTGTTGTTGGTTACCCCAATTGCCCTGTGATCTCCATTGTTGTTGTTGGTTAGAAGAATTGCCTCTTTGGCCTTGGTAATTATTCACATATTGCACCTCTTCGCTCTGCCCATCATAACAATAATCTTGAAATCCAGCACAATCATTGTCAAATTGATCCAAATTCCCTTGGTTCTATTGACCTCTTTGTCTTCTATTGTTCACAAGCATGTTAAGATCCTCCATGGCATTTACTTGGCGAGGATTCTTAACTTGTTGCAACTATGCCTTTGCTAATTGGTTCATTGTTGTTGTAAGTTCTGCTATAGCCTGTCCATGTTCATGTAGTTATTTGTACAAATAAGTGACTGTGGGGTCACTCCGTGGCACATCGGCTCTACTTCGCCAATTGATTCACTATGAAATTACCACCAGCCAATTGATTCACTATGCACTAATTCATTGTATTGATGCCCCGATAGAAGGTATGTTGTATCATTGCCTCTGTCATATCATTGTTGGGGCATTCCTTCACCATAGTTCTATATCTTTCCCAAATCTCGTGCAATGGTTCGATGGGCTCCTACTTGAAGGCTAAGATCTCATCCCGTAGTGCTGCCATGTGCCCCGGTGAGAAAACTTTGGCAATGAACTTATCTGCCAACTCATCCCAAGTTGTGATAGAATGGTTGGGAAGTCGCTCAAGCCAATCCAATGCTTTCCCTCTAAGTGAGAATGGGAAAAGCCTCAATAGAAGTGCATCCTCGAACACATTGGTTTGCTTACTCCCCCAACAGGTATCCACGAACCCCTTGAGATGTTTGTAAGCATTCTGAGTGGGAGCACCCGTGAAGTACCCACGTTGCTCCAACAATGTCAGCATCACGTTGGTTATTTGAAAATTGCACGCCTGGATCCAGCGCAGAACAATTACACTCGCATAGCCTTGGTTGGGAAGAACTCTAGGAGCCACTCTTGGAGGTGGCAGAGGAGGGTCTGGAATATTTTTATTTGCATTGGCCAGGCGGCCTCTACGTTGTCCTTGAGGTACAAGAGGCACCTCTTCATCTCCATTGTCATCAACCTCCTCCCCCGCAATCACGTTTCCAAGAGGGTCATTAGCATTTAATGCCATTTTGTACCTGAAGTAGTGACACACACACAAATTAGTAACAAAGAAGGAAAGAAGAACAAAACACAAATCTATTTAGATAGATAGCCAAAATCGTTAACTCCCCGACAACGGTTCCAAAAAGTGATCGAAGCCAAACCTGCATTACTATTAAGTAGTGAGAGAGGTCAAAGCAGCTTTTACCTGATTTAGGGTCGGGATCGAATTCCATTGATAATTGTAGTTTATATTGGAGTTGGGTGTCTATCTAAAGTGGAGTTGTGTATTTGCTCCAAATTGCACTTCTACACATTTTTGGGTTTTAATTATGATTCTAATTTTATAAACTACAATTATCAATTAAACTACTATAAGCTAGGATTAAACTATTGCGAGTTGTTCAAATAATTAAAGGGCACTAGGGTAGTCACTTTCGCCAAGGTGGTCAATTGACGGAATCTTGAATCTAAAGCTAGATTGACACATTTGGGGAGTATGATATAACCATTGCTCGATTCTACTCACTCTATACCTCTCGATTGTTCGAGTGATTTTGCCCGAGTTGACTTTATCAAGACCAATTAGGTATGCAATTTTGCACAAGCAATTGAGGATCAAGTCGGGTATTACGATCTCTCGGTTTAACCCTTTAATTGGGGCTATCAATTCTCTTGAGTGCACCCCAATTCCTTGTTGGACTAATTCTAGAGACTTAGGCTCTCTTTCTCAAGAAGAGCAAAAGTCAACTAAATACAAATAGTGTTTGCAACTACTAATATAGCAATAAAACATGTAATAAGCCCAAATATCAAACACCCATAGTCAATAAAGCTCTAAGATACAAGACCCATCAATTGCCTACACTAGGGTTGAGCCACAACCCTAGCTGATGGGTCTAGCTACTCATAATTAGAGAGAAAAACAAAGAACTAGATGAAGAAAAACTCATATTAATTAATTTCTAAATTAAACTTGAAGATTCAATGGTGAAATGAAGCTAAAATAACTCAAAAAGGATAAAATATTTGAACCCACAATCGCATCTTTCAGTACTAACTGTCTGCTTAACCTAAAATGAAAAAGAATCTATTTATACTAAGCTAAAAAGTCTGGACAAATATACCCCTATATGGTTAGTGCGGACCGCACAAAATCACGTGCGGCCGCACTAGGGCTCTGAACTTAAATAAGCGTCTCTCTGAACTTGCGCAATGCGGATCGCACAGAATTGAATGCGGCCGCGGTGGCTTCTAGTGCGGTCCGCATGAAATGGAGTGCGGACCGCATTGGGATTCAAACTCAAAATTGGCACTTCTCTGATTCTTGGCTTTGCGGACCGCACTAAATCGAGTGCGGCCGCAGTGACTCCAATGCGAACCGCAGTAAATCCCATGCGGCCGCATTGCCTGTTGGCCTGAAAATCAAACTCTCTAAACCTCACTTGTGCGGACCACACAGAATGATGTGCAGCCACATTGACCCTGTTTTGCGTGAGCTTTTTCTTTTCTTGGTACTTCTGCAAGTTTCACTCCATTTTGAGCTGACCTTTGACATCTTGTCACTTTGTTGATCAAACCTGCAATCAAGCACAACTTGTGAGCCTTTTGGGACTATTTTGTACAAATTTCTAATCAAAACATAAGCAAGAAGGAGTATAAAATGTATCAAAATCCCTAGTTATCAGCACATAACCCCGACATCGAACCACTTGATCACCTCCTTTTTCACAACTTCTTGCATTGCCTCATTCAACCTCCTTTGATGTTCCAAGGAGGGTTTTGAATCATCTTCAATAATAATCTTGTGCATACAAAATGTGGGGCTTATTCCCCGAATATCAGCTAAAGTCCATCCAATTGCCTTCTTCACTTGTTTGAGCACGGCCAATGTGGCCTCTACCTGCATGTTAGTAAGACAAGAAGAAAGAATAACTGGAAAAGTTGAACTAGGGCCTAAGAACTCATACCTGGGGTGTGGAGGCAATGGCTTCAACTCCATCACCGGAGGCTCCTCAATTGAAGGCTTTGTTAGAGGAGTCTTTCTATTTTCAAGATCCAAAGAGAGTTTCCTAGGCTCATAAGAATAAGAGCCCAATTCCATGTAAAGCATTCATGCACTCCACTCGGCCATCATCATCATTGACGTCAAGATTCAACAATATGGCCTCCAGAGGGTCCTCTACATTGATTATTGCACTAGTATCATCAATTATCATAACTGTGACAAGATCCACAAATGAGCACACTTCGGTACAATTGGGCAGCTTCATTGACTTGCACACATAAAAGACCATTTTTTCATCACCCACTCGGAAAGTGAGCTCCCCTGCTTCCACATCAATTAGAGCCTTCCCGTTATCAAGGAAAGGTCTCCCCAATATGATCGGAACTTCATAATCTACCTCACAATCCAAGATCACAAAATCAGCTGACAAGATAAATTTGTCCACCCGGACAAGCACATCATCAACAGTACCCAATAGTCTCTTAATTGATCTATCCGCCATTTGCAATCTCATGGAAGTCGGCCTCGGTGGCCCAATACCCAAGTATTTAAACTGAGTAGGGCATCAAGTTGATACTCACCCCTAAATAACATAGAGCTTTAGCAAAGTCTGCACTTCCAATAGTGCAAGGGATAGTGAAAGCACCAGGATCCTCCAACATCGAAGCCATTGAATGTACTATAGCACTAACTTGATGGGTCGTCTTGATAGTTTCACAGTCCATGGATCTTTTCTTTGTCACCAAATCTTTCATGAATTTCGCATAGCTAGGCATTTGCTCCAGAGCCTCCACCAAAGGCACATTAATGGATAAGCTCTTCATCATGTTAATGAATTTTTTGAACTGATTCTCATTTTTCTGCTTGGCAAGCCTCTAAGGATAAGGTGGAGGTGGCCTAGGTAAGGGTGGCTTGGATTTTGGCACAACCAGCTCCGGCATGTTGATTACGTGTTCCCTAGACGAGTTCACATCATTTTGTGTTTCCACCTCGACATTTTGATTATCAATCCTCACTTCTTCATTCACATTTTCATCAACCACATTCTCAACCACCAAAGGAACTTCATCTTCTTGCAACTCAACTTCATCACCCAAAACTTGCTTTTGTTGGAGGTATTCACATCACCGCCTCGTCCACTCCTTGTAGTTACCGACATAACATGATTGTTCCCACCCTTTGGGTTAACCACCGTATCACTCGGTAGAGCCCCCTTAGGGAGAGTATTTAAGGACTGTGAGATTTGGCCTAGCTGAACCTCCAAATTTCTGATTGAAGTGTTGTGAGAAGCCAATTGCGCATCGGAGTCACCATTCTTTTTCATCATCTCTTCAAACATCATTTCAATTCTCCCCATTTCACTGTTGGAATAACTAAGACCCTGGGATGGAAAAGGCAGTGGGTTACTCGGTTGTTGGTACATTGGGGCCTTTGAAAGCCTTGCCCCTGATTTCCCTGGTTGTTGTTCCATCCACTCTGGTTGTTGTTTCCACCCCAATTATTGTTGTTGCCCCAGTTTCCCTGATTGCTCCGAATTATGTTTTGATTGCCCCAGTTTGGATTTTGATTACCCTAATTGCCCTGGGATCTCCATTGTTGCTATTGGTCGGAAGAATTGCCTCTTTGGCCTTGATAATTATTCACATATTGTACCTCTTCATTCTGCCCATCATAACCATCATCTTGGAATCCACCACAATCATTTTCAAATTGATTCGAACTCCCTTGGTTCTGTTGACCTCTTTGTCTTGTATTGTTGACTAGCATGTTGACACCCTCCATGGCATTTACTTGGCGAGGATTTTGAACTTGGTGCAATTGTGCCTTTGCTAATTGGTTCATTGTTGTTGTAAGTTCTGCTATAGACTCTCCGTGGTCATGTAGTTCTTTATGCAAATGAGTGATCGTGGGGTCACCCTGTGGCACATTGGACTACTTTGCCAAGCAGAGGATGTGTCAGCCATCTCATCAAGAATAGCACAAGCTTCATCATAAGGCAGCTTCATGAAATTACCCCCAACCAATTGATTCTTTGTATTGATGCCCTGATAGAAGGTTTATTGTATCATTGCCTCTGTCATATCATTGTTGGGGCATTCCTTCACCATAGTTCTATATCTCCCAAATCTCGTGTAAAGGTTCGGTGGGCTCATGTTTGAAATCTAAGATCTCATCCCTCAATGTTGCCATGTGCCCTGGTGAGAAAAATTTGGCAATGAACTTATCCGCAAACTCATCCCAAGTCGTGATGGAATGGTTGGGAAGTGTCTCAAGCCAATCCAATGCCTTCCTTCTAAGTGAGAATGGGAAGAGTCTCAATCGAAGTACATCCTCGGACATATTGGTTTGCTTGCTCCCCCAACAGGTATCCACGAACCCCTTGAGATGTTTGTAAGCATTCTGAGTGGGAGCACCCGTGAAGTACCCACGCTGCTCCAAAAATGTAAGCATCACATTGATAATTTGAAAATTGCCTGCTCAGATTCAGGGCGGGACAATTGCACTAGCATAGCCTTGGTTGGGAAGAACTCGAGAGGCCACTCTTGGAGGTGGCGGAGGAGGGTCTGGAATATTTTCATTTGCATTGGAATTGCGGCCTCTACATTGTCTTTGAGGTACAAGAGGCACCTCATCATCTCCAATATCATCTACCTCCTCCCCCTGCAACCACATTGCCAAGAGGGTCATTGTTGTTTGCTGCCATTTTGCCCTGAAGTTGTGACACACACAAATTAGTAACAAAGAAGGAAAAAAGGAACAATTCACAAAACTACTTGGATAGATAATCAAGACTGTTAGCTCCCCGGCAACGGCACCAAAAAGTGATCGAGGCCAACCCTGTACTACTATAAAGTAGCAAGAGAGGTCTAAGCAGCTTTTACCCGATAAGGTCGGGATCGATTTCCACAGGGAGCTAGAAATTGGAATTGAATTTCTATCTAGGTTAGAGTTGCGTAATTGTTCCTAATTTCACTTCTAAATATTTTTGGTTTTTGATTTAGCTTCTAAATTTATACTACCAAGATGCTAAATTGAGCTACGTTAAGCTAAAAGAAGACTATTGAAGATGTTCTAATTAGTTAAAAGGCACTAGGGGAGTGACTTTCACCTAGGTGGATAATTAATAGGTTCTCGTGTCTAAGTCTAGGTTATCATATTTGGGGATTACGATATAACCATTGTACGATTCCACTCACTCTATACCTCTCAGTAGTTCAAGTGATTTTGCCCTAATTAGCTTTCTCAAGATCAATTGGGTATGATCATTTGTGCAAGAAATTGAGGTTGAAGTCGGGTCTTACGATCTCTCGGTTTAACCCTTAAATTGGGGCTATCAATTCTCTTGAGTATGCCCTAACTCCTTGTTGGACTAATTCTAGAGACTTAGGCTCTCTTTCTCAAGAAGAGCCAAAATCTACAAAGCATAAACTAGTATTTGCAACCACTAATTCAATAATAAAACCATAAATTAGTCCAAATATCAAACACTCATAGACATTCAAACCTTAAAATACAAGACCCATCAATTACCAACATTAGGGTTGAGCCACAACCCTAGCTGATGGGTCTAGCTACTCATGATAATAGAGAAAAACAAAGAAATAGATGAAGATAAACCCATAAAATTAAATTACTAATGAAAACTTGAAGATTCAATGGTAAAACTATTGTAAAATTACTCCAAATAGCAATAAAGCACTATTCACGAACGCAGCTCTGTTCTAGAATCTAACTGATGACCTAAAAATGGGAAAAGAAACTATTTATAATAGGCCAAAAATTTTGCACAAAAAAAAAACCCTGTGGGGCTAGTGCGGACCGCACAAAATCGAGTGCGGCGGCACTAAGGCTTTCAGCTAGAATTCTTGCTCTCTGATCATGGCCACCGCGGACCGCACAAAATGCACTACAGCAGCGGTGGCTCCTGTTGCGGTCCGCATAAAATGGAATGCGGACCGCATTGGCCATAATCCTCCAATTTGACACTCTCTGAAGTTGAGCTTTGCGGACCGTACAGAATCGAGTGCGGGTGCAATGAATTCAATGCGGACCACACAGAATGCAGTGCGGCCACATCACTTGACTGCCTGGATTTGAGCACTCTCTGAATCTCTTCATTATGGACTGCATAGAATGGAGTGCGGCCGCATTGCTTTTCTGCCTGAGATGAGTACTCTCTTAACTTCTCCTTTGTGGACTGCACAAAATGGAGTGCGTCCGCATTGGTCCTGTTTTCTGAGCTTTAACTTGTTTTAGGTACTTGTGCATGTTTCACTTCTTTTTGAGCTGGCTTTTGATGAATAGTCACCTTGTTGATCAAATCCTACAATCAAGTACAACAAGTAAGCCTTTAGGACTAATTTGTACACATTTCTAATCAAAACTCAAGTAAGAAAGGGTGTAAAATGCATTAAAATCCCTAGTTATCAATTGCGCATTATAAGCTTGTATCATTTATTTACAAGTAACCTAGAGAGCAACGGCTATCCCCAGCAGGAGTGATCCCGCTACAGTTTTCCCAACCATATCAAACCTCACCATTCCCGTAAATCGTTCACTCACCCTGCCCTAGATGTTGCGTCCGCTCTTGAGATGACTTCACCGGTATACCTCATCGATGAATCTGGAACTATATATGGCCTGATTCCTGTAAAACCAGGGATATGTAGGCAGCTCAAAAACCAGGGTGCGGCCTAAAACTCTCCAAACCGTTTTGCTCGGTCAAAATTGGTCATCATATCTTTATCCGACAACTCTTTCATCCTTATCTAGTAAAGAGGGGCAGCTGTTGATACCCAATTTTTCCCCAAGATATTTTTAAATTGCATATATACCTTCAAAATCATGCATTAATAGCAATTGGTATTTTTCCATAATTTTCCTATATTTTATTAATTTACCCAGCATTTTATTTCCAATAAATAATTACAAAATGGCATTACAAATGATTTCAAAAGTATTTCTTGATTTACTTTATTATTTATGATCCTATTTAAACCAAATTATCTCATAATTAACCAAATTGGCATCGTTTCACTACAATTGCAATAACTTTGCAATTATAGTCCAAGCATATGATTTTATACTATTTTTGATCAAAAATTAATCATTTGTATTTTAAAATATTAGATAATCATTTTTAATTATTTTTCGTGCATGAAATCCATTTTTTATAATTATTAGATATTTTGTAAATTATTTTAATTAATTTGAATTGGGTATTTAACAAATAGCCTAATTTCATTTCAATTATAACCTATTAAAACCAGCCCAAATTACCTAATTACACCAGCCCAAATACTCAAGCCCAATTCCTAAATCTACCCGACCTAATCTGATTAAATCTTGGCCGTTGATAAATTTTGATCAACGGTCCANCCCCCCCCCCCCCCAACCCTCATTCTATCATCAGTCTCCGCCGTTACACCCTCTCATTCTCTCTCAAGCTCTCTGCATAAACACGGCTCCTACTCACCGGTCGTTGGCTCGCAGGTATCTATGGTGGTCTCGCCACCATCCCTAGCCTTCATGGCTTCCCCCCTGCCGGATTATTGCTACCCTAAGGTCTTCAAGGGACCAGCGGTTGTTCAACTCACACCTATGGTCTGATTCTGGTCGTTCTCAGGCCACCCTTGACCTGTCCGAGTAAGATATTTCTTTTTTCGGCTAGATCCATGGCTTCTAAGCCGGAATCTCTGTATCTTTGGGATATCTCTTTCTGAAACCCTAACTCATCTCTTGACTCGTCAAATACACCATAGATTTGAGAATATTTTGAGTTATTCTTGCCATTTTCATGATAATCTCTCCAGTTTTTCAAAAAACACCTCTTCGTCTTCAAAACTAGGGTTTCGTAACCCTTTTTAAAAACGCTTTTTCTTCTGATTTTGGTATTAATCTTTGATTTTTACTATGTCTAAATGGTTTATTTAAGTTTTTCCTTTTATCTGATTAACTATTTTAAGAACCCTAATTTTTGGTTTCAATCTTGGGTTCTGAGAATGTCTTTGCTTATTTGCTCGTCTGATTTGTGTGTATGTCGGTTTCTCATGCATATGATCTGAGTCTCTGAGATTTTCTACCCCCTTTATGCTCATTAGGGTTTCTGATTTTGCTTCTCCCGCCTATATTATGTTTACTTTGTTTATTGACAGAAATTTGTGGTAATTTCCTCTAATTAGTACTATTTCTAGTTGAATCCCTAATTTTCTGTGATTGATACCCTTTACTAATTTCCTATGGTAATATTCTTTACTAATTTCCGACTTTAGTTTACTTCTTGCCTTATTACATGGCTGACTATATTGTTAATTGATTCTTATATTATTTTCTTAATTAGACCCTTATGTATCTATCCCTAATTACATATTCTGTACATATGTTGTTTGAATCCTTTCCTTATTTGTTACCTTCTTTCTATTGTTGGTAAGATTACTCCCTTAATTAAGGGAGACTTGGATGATTTTCGTTCTAATTGATTCTGTAGTTCTATAATTGCTGAACAATTGATTCTTGCCTTATTTACTTAGCTTTCAAACTATTGTATATACTCTCTTCTCTTTTCATTACACATACGAACTCACATTAGTTCACATCTCTCATAACTTAAAAGTTTTTCTGCTTTCTTTTGTTACTTACTATTGTTCCTAAATTAGCCGGCTGCAAGCCAAGGCTAATTACTACACTCTCATGTTCTTCATCTTCTATTTATTCTCTTTACTGGTATGTTCTGATTTTAAATTCAAGCTCTCAAACCAATGTGTTTCATACTGCTTCAGTTTATCATATTCCTAATCTATTTCTATCTATTATTTTGTTGTTCAACTTGTAATTGACCTATTGCTTCACCTAGCTTGTTAACTATGTCCTACCCCTTCTAGGATCATAATGTCTTATGAACTTGTAGTCTGTCTAAATTTGACTCTACCCAGTTCTGAATGTTGGTTTACTTGCTGTGTAGTCTCTAGTACGAACCTTTCTTTGCAAAGCAATTGTTTGTTACCCTAAGTTATCTGATTCTATGTTGGTTCTGAAATTCTTACTCTGTTGTATCATTAGCTATCCCATATCCCATGAACCCTCTAAAGCACCTCTGATTCTATAACTATGTTCTAATTAGCACCCCTGAACCCATGTCTTACTGCTTGCACTATTAGCTACCCCCTTGATTGCAAAGACTTCTGTTTACATGTATAATGTGTTCCCAACCCCAATTACCCCTGTGTGAAGGGCTGTTATTTGAGTGTTGATGAACTTGTTTTGGCTCTATGTTTGATCTATTGTTTGTGTGATTACACAACTCTTGTCAAAACTGTTTTACTAAACAATTCTCTTATTTTTTATAAAACTACTTCAATTGAGTCTTTTTCAAATACTGCTTTCTTATTAAAACCTTTTTCAAGAACTATGTCAAGCACTCTCACTCTACTCTTAGACCACTAAGTTCTGCCCCTTTTGTGTGAGCCTTGCCTTGGGACCCTTGAGCTCCCTCTGAACTGGAACACACAAATGCTGGCCTTTCCACACTACATTTACTTTGTCTTGGCTATGAAATCTGGGTGTGAGCACTGCCCGGTATCCCTTGAGGTCCTTAGGGAACTCTGACACACCCGGATATGAGAAAGACTATGAAACAATCTTGGCATTTGAGGTTCTGGAAATCTGGGCCTGTTTTCAGGCTCTCTATAGTGTAACTTCTTATGTAATTCATTCAGCATTGGTCAGTAATAATTTATTGTAAACGAATATTGGGGCTGGCTAGTGAAAAGGGGAGGGTAGCTATATATGTTATCAACACCAATGGGTAGAAACCATGCCTTAGGTTTACATTTCCTATATGCACATTAGAATCCATGTCTAAGACCAACACATTCAAAGCACGTCATGCATTAGATATCATGTTCTTAGGTTTACTGTTTCAGCATCTCATCTGACATTATTTTATCACTTAGAGATCCTGGTTTAGGCTAAGTAACCTCATTAACATAAAATTGTTGCTCCTGCACATCCTGAAATCATGTTGTAACTTTTTGGGCATTTAGAAATCATGCTTTAGGGATTCTACATATCCTGAAATCATTCAGCATTTTTATATGTGCATAATAGATACCCTGTTTTAGGATCTCGTTCACACTCGCTCAGTCACACCTAGTTAAACTATTGATGCATGAAAAGGACATAAAACAGTCTCACGTTTGATCATCCTATTTAAGTGAAACTAGTCATAATCCCTGTATGCCTTTGCAACATTTAGAACATCATGATTTAGGTAAAATAACTTATAAACTATTTTAATAACTCTGGTAATTGTTGTATCTTACGCCTAGGCAAGCCTTCAGCCTCTATAAAACTGGAAAATGCTCTTTGTGTTTACTGCTTAATGGTTAACAAGCTTAAAATCATGTAGGCAAACTGATTAGGCCCCTGCTTCTGAGCTCATAAAACCGCATATCATCTGTGTCTTGATACTCACTTAGACACCATGCTTAGGATCTGAATTTAGACCTTAATTGTGTTTGAGTCATGTTGTCTACATGCATTATCTGCGGAGGTAAACCTGAGCCACTAATTGCTTCTTCCTTGCCTTATTTGCTAAAGTCCTATTTGTTCTTGCCTGTCGCTTAGTATTTTACCTTTAAACTTGAGGGTCTGCCTAGAACCCCTTTTTTTTATAGGATAGGAGTCCTAAATTCCTCCGAAACTGATAGGAAGGGACGGGTAACAGCATGCAATAGGGGTCGAGACCAACCCTCGCTCTAATTACCTTCACGGGGCGGGAAAGGATAGATATGATATGATGACCGATGCGCTAATGCCACGTGTATCCTCTTTCCAAGGAGTGGTTACCAGGCATTACATTGATGTGATCCATATTATAAATAAACCTAGGACACCCCTTTACATTCATAAATATGCTTAGATTGTAACTCTTTCAAAATCTAGCTTTTTCATTAACTATTTTCAAACATCCATATACTTAAATTTAAATCCCCTATTATTTGAGTCATACTTGTTTATTTGGTAAATTGTACAAATCCACAAAAGTTGTTTGATCGGAAACCACACTAGTGGATCCTGATGGGTGCCTAACACCTTCCCCTTAGGATAAATTCAAGCTCTTACTCTGTCTCCGGTTACCAAACATAATTTTAATGAACCCTCAAGGTGTCCTAGCGCACCTTAAATCGTTAGGTGACGACTCTTCAAAAATGCAAACCCCTTTCCCAAAAGGAACGAGTTGTCTCAACCAAAATATCATAAACCCGATTTCGCGAGAAAAAGGGGGAGCGACAGGGGATTGTTGGGGTTTTATGTATTAATTATATTAAATAATTAAAAGAGGGTGAATGGGAAATGGAGAAAAATAAAATTTTTGAGTGAAATTTTAAGTTTTTCCCCTTGACAAAGGGATATTGTCACATATTGGAAGAGGAAAAGATTTTTGATGGGTATATAAGCAATTGCTCTTCTTCTAGCTCATAAAGAGTTGAGAAGAAGGCAAGCCTCGCATCGTCGTCGTCGCTGGCTCGCTCGGCTCGGCTTCGGCTTCAGCTTCGGATTTGGTCAAATGATCGATCGTTTAATTAATTTTTAGACCAAATTTATTTGTTAATAGTGAAATATTAACAGAAATATTATTAAATATTTATTTTAATAACAGAATATTAATATTAAAATAAATATTAATATTAGATCCAATTCAGTTATCCAATTTTTAGTTTTCTGTTTTTGTAGCAGAAAATTAACTACCCTTTAATTTTCCCTCTTTATTTTTCCTCTATATTGTTGAGTAAATAGCCATTTATGTTATGGCATTTATGTTGTGGCCATTTTGCATAAATAGCCATTCTAAAGAGCTGTACCTCTTCAGATTTTAGCTCAACTTTGGCTATAAATACAAGACTATTCTGCTCAGAATTTTCATATGATTTTCTGAGTTTGTCCTCCTTCTTCTGCATACTTTTAACATCAAACAAAATAAGAGTAAGTGTGATTTGCTACCGAACTTTTTATTCGCTGAAACACTGGGGTTTGAATTACTACTACACCAGTGTATAATTCGTTCTATCCTGGGAGAAAATAATCCATAACCTTGGGTACTAGGAGGGGAATAAATTCCTTAAGAAAACACTGTGAATTCAGTAGGCTCGAATTGATTTCTATCTCTTTACATTTTCTGTTTATATATTATTCTGTTTTATTTTTTCCAAATTAGTTTACAAATACAATTTACTATCATAACAATTAAACTTTGTTTCATGTTACGACATTTCAAGAAAAGAATAACACCTCAGCCAGCTGCTGCTTAATACTCCCTAGAAGTTGTGCTATGAGAAACATTACCAAATGAAAGAGCTGTGCCTTTTAAGAATCGTAGTTTCACTTGGTCGGATAGAGTTTCAGCCGACCCATCATAGACAGTTGAACGCCTTTGTCGTAAAATTATATTGTGTATAAAAAATTAAATTTAAATATATAGGTCTAAAATTACTATCTTCTCTGAGACGCCACTGCTTCCATCAAAATATAAAAAACCTTAGACATCTCCATCAACTAACACAATGCAAGCAGGAATCAATTCATGAGTCGATATTGTATACGAGATGACTTCCCTAATAAATATTCAGGTAAAATGAAAAGGAATAGAACCTCATTTCATCTTATTTATTACGACTATGCATTTAGAATGTTAAAAGCCAAATCCTAATCAAAGTGACAGTATGTCATTCTAAAGTAGTAAAGGGGTTCCTTTCAGCATATATATGAATGTGATTTGGCCTTAGAGTTTCATATATCCAGAAAGGATAAAGAAAAGTTATTAAGAGCTTGAAGATAACACCATTCTTCAAATTAAAGAGTATGAGCACATGACTTGCAGAGGCGCAACCAGGATTTTAACGTTATAGATTTTAAATTTTTAGACTAAGATTTCAAGTGCTAATGATTAGTTTCTAGAGTTTGGTCGAATCCGTATTTAGGCTTCTAGCTCATCCCCTATACATCTCACTGCTCAAAAGTCTTTCAGGATATTTTACAAAAAATGGAACTCTTTGTGAAACATCGGGGGAAAAAATCTGTTTAAGAGGGTTGGTTGTGACAATCTGTTTAAGGCTTGAGTTTTTTTTTTTAAAAAAAAAAAATAGAATATGCTGCGTGCATGCCACTCAATATGTACCCTAGGAAAATTCGGATATAAAACATGCTCCACTTCATAATGCTTTATTAGTTTCCGGCCGTTTAATCCTTTTGATATCCCAAAAGGTCAATGATTTAGTTCAGAAGTTGTGCAAATAAGAAGAAGAAGAAGAAGAAGAAGAAGAAGAAGAAGAAGAAGAAGAAGAAGAAGAAGAAGAAGAAGAAGAAGAAGTAGTAGTAGTAGTAGTAGTAGTAGTAGTAGTAGTAGTTCAGAAGCTACTCTACTATGTGCAGAGTCTGAGAGCAACATTTCGAAATAAGCTAATACCTATAATCAAACATAGAATAAATACAATCACAAATTCTATCCCTGAATTATTATCTTTATCTCTTATACCGAATGATCCCTTACTAAATATTAATATAGTCTCCACTCTCTACGCAAGCATAAGGAAGAAGAAGAACTAGCGGTGGTTTTTTTTTTGGGATACATTGAACAATTAGCAAGCGAGCATTAAAGCCATAAACAACAAAGGCCACACGAGGTCACCATTTCTTTTCCAACCGTAATGAGTATGACAGATATAGGTAAATGTTCGATTGTCGTGTATGAATTTAGGGTAGTTTGATAGGGTGTATAAAAATAGTACTCCCTCCGTTTCGGTTTGTGTGAATCTATTTCCTTTTTGGTCCGTTCTAAAAAAATGACTCCTTTCTAAATTTGGAAATAAATTAGCTTAAACTTACAATTCGACCCTTAATGAGAAGTTTTACAACCACACAAATACTTTGGGCCCCTTTCTGATCTATTTAGGATCACAAATTTCAAAAGTCTTTATTTTTTCTTAAAGTCCGTGCCCAGTAAAACAGGTTCACATAAATTGGAACAGAGAGAGTACTAAATATGGCGTATTAGTTATGCTGGATTATTTCTTATCAATTTGGCGTATTAAAGGTTTTGAAAGGACAATTTTATCTTTATACATGCTTATTCATGTATTAAAAACCAATTGTTAATGCCATAGTTTGTTATGTATAAGAATAGTACTGAATAAATTGTACCTAATATATGTATTAGTTATATATAGGTTGAAAAACACTACCATACAAGAAAATCTAAAAGAATTTTCTCTCTCTAGAGTTTTCGCTCGGCGCACGTTAACGTGGCCTTGCTAATGTGCACTTTGGAAGCCATGGGAGGGAGAGGCGGACCTAAGAGGAACCTTATGAAGGTTCCGACTATAGACCAAAGATCAGCAAAAATCAAAAATGCAGTCTTAGAACTATTTGTTTCACCAAAAGGAGTGAGGATTGAGGAACCTAATGAATCAGTTAGGAGCATGCAAAGTGAACAGAGCAAGGAAGAAGCAGATCTAGCTCGCAAAAATGGCAAAATGAAAACTGTAGATGTCACACTTGTAGTTGCACAAGCTATAGGAGGAGGATCTGGAAGCGGGATAGCTCAAGTACAAACGAAAACCCCGAGCAACAATGGAACAGTATCATGCAGCTCAGGTATTGTTGAGAACAGTAAAAGATCAAAGCTAGAAAAAGAGAGCAAGATGCAATCATGGGCAAATGTGGTAGGTGGCAACAAATTAGCGATGAAAGGTATGAATCTACAATTCATTGCTCCGATAATTCAAAATGGAGAGAAGATTGTGAAATTAGACATTGAGGATGTAGAGCAGGAAAATGATAAGTGGAGATCTGCGATTGTGCTTTATGTGATAGGAGATTCACCTATTATTGGAGCAATGGAAAGACTCCTGAGTTCAGTAGGTAAATTTTCAGTGAAGTCACAGATCTTCTATCATAATGATGATTATTTTGTGATAAGATTTAGTAAACAATCATCCAATAATCTGGCCCTCATACAGTAAACAATCATCCAATAATTATGAAAGCATGGTAAGCAGATTTCAATTTGCATGATGAAATCCTGAAAACCATTCTCTTGTAGGTCAGATTCCCAAATTTGCCGCTCAATTGCTGGGGTATGAAGGCCCTAAGTAAGCTGGATAGTATTTTGGGTAATCTTGTTTATGCTAATGAATGCACTACTGGATCAATTAGGATATCTTATGCAAGGATGCTAATTGAAATGAATGTCACCAAACCTTTGCCTAGAATTGTGAAGCTGCAAGATCCAAAGGGCAAAATAATACAATAGGAAATTACATATGATTGGGAGCCAACTTTCTGTGCTAAATGTCTAAAAATAGGACATAACTGTAATGAAGATAGAGCCCCAAAACCACATAGAATAGCATATCAGAGGAGGGTGAATAAAGTCAAACAAGTTTGGCTTAGAACTTATAGAGATGGATCAAATGAAAATAAACAGGAGGCTAAATAAAGTGAGAATAATAAAGTAATCCAAACTGCAGAACAAGGGACAAAGGCTAAGGATAATGAAAAACAAGGAAAGGAAGATGGGTGGATAACAGTGCTTGGTAAATCAGCAGTAAGGGCAGCCAAAGCCAAACAGAATGAGGAGCAGAATCTAGTTGGGAACAATGGATTCCAATCTCTGAGCAATGATCAACCAAACAGTGACCCGGGCACAAGTTGTATGCTGATGAGGAGTGGAGGGGTGTAGGAGCTGTATCAAGGTACTCAATCCATACCAGTACACATGGAATGTTAGGGGATTGAATAAAACCTATAAGCAAAAGGAGATAAAGGAGTTTATAAAAGAAAATAAAAAAGCAGTCATAGCTTTAGTAGAGCACAGAATAAAGGAACAGAAAACTAGTGATGTAATGAAGAAGATTGCACCTGGATGGAAATGGATAACCAACTTTAGTACAATGAACAAAAGTAGAATTTGGGTGATTTAGGATCCTAGAATCTATGTATTTGTCCCAATTAAAATTGATGAGCAGCTAATACATGGTCAGCTCAAAGCAGTTTCAAAATTATTCACAATTGGCTTTACAGCAATTTATGGATTGCATACCATCAAAGATAGGCAGAATATGTGGAGCAAATTGAGACTGATTCACAGTACACAACAGGGACCTTGTCTAGCAATGGGAGATTACAATGCTGTGTTAAATGAACATGATATACAACATGGCTCAGTGATACAAGATATGGAGATAAAATATTTCAAAGAATTCATCAAGGATACTGGGATGAATGAGCTGCAAACGGTGGGAAGGGATTATGCCTGGACCAATAATCACACTTATAGCAGAATAGACAGGGGACTGGTTAATGCTAGTTGGATGCTGACGATGCCAAGTTTGAGAATACAGGTCCTAGAACCATATGTGTCTGATCATTCTCCACTTAAGCTAATGATTACACAGATACAGAGGAAGAAGAATATGCTATTTCGATTCTTTAATTGTATAGTAGACCATCCTCAATTTATACAGCATGTAGAACAAGTATGGAGTGTAGATGGAACACAAGAAAGGATGCATGAGGTATGGAATAAGCTCAAAAGGGCCAAGGAGATTATAAAAGGGATAAATACAAAACACTATCAAGGAGTGGAGAATAGAATTACAGAAGCAAGGAAGAAGTTGTTAGCTGTTCAAGAGGAGATGTGTGTTAGAATGCAACAGTCGGACCTAATTGAGAAGGACAAAACACTAAAATGTGAACTAGAAAAATGGTCACTGATTGAAGAGAGTATCTATAAGCAAAGATCCAGGGTCCAATGGCTGAAACTGGGAGATTCCAACTATGCCTACTTCTTTGCACAAATGAAGAACGGGAATAACTTGAATGGCATCCAGGCTCTAACAAATGAAGTGGGGATTCAACTAATGCTAGAAGAAGATATAGAGGCTGAAATAATGGGCTATTATAAGAAATTATTGGGTTCAAGAGCAGAAAGTATACCTGATATTTATGTCATGAAGATGGGAACAATACTAAGTAGGGAGCAGCAGTTGCAACTTATCCAACCAGTGACTAAGGAGGAAGTATGGCTAGCATTGAAGGATATTAGTGATTTAAAATCACCTGGATATGATGGATTTAATGCAGTCTTCTTTAAAAAAAGCTTGGGAAGTAATAGGTGAGGATGCGACTAAGGTTGTTCTAGAATTCTTTGATTCAGCACAGATGTACAAACCTATCAATTGCACAGCAATTACTTTGATCCCTAAAATTAGGAGTCTTACTAGAATTAAAGAATAAAGACCAATATCTTGCTACACTACTTTGTATAAAATGATCTCTAAGATTTTATCTAAGAGACTACAAAGGGTGATGGATGTACTAATTGATAAAACACAATCTGCCTTTGTTCTTGGGAGAGTGATATCACAATCTGCCTTTGTTCCTGGGAGAGTGATAACAGATAACATTATCCTTACCCATGAACTTGTAAAAGGATATGGAAGAAGAGGGGTGTTACCAAGGTGTATGACGAAATTGGACATGCAAAAGGCATATGACTCTATTGAATGGGGATTCATGGATAAGTGCTGAATGCAATGACTTTTCCAGACCAGTTTGTGAGATGGATCATGAGTTGTGTGCAAAGTGTTACATATACAATATTGGTTAATGGATCATTGACACAACCATTTGAAGCTAGGAAGGGGCTGAGGCAAGGGTATCCATTATCTCCATTTCTATTTGTGCTAGCAATGGAATACTTGACAAGGAGCCTAAAGACACCGAATCAGATCCCTGACTTCAATTATCATCCCAGGTGTGATAAGCTGCAAATTTTGCAGCTTGGTTTTGCAGATGACCTTTTACTTTTTTGCAGGGGTAACATAGGATCAATCAAGCTCCTTTATAACTATTTCATGAAGTTTTCAAAAGCTTCAGGTTTGGTGATTAACAAACAAAAGAGTTCAATCTTTTTTGGAGGGGTACCACAAGATGATCAGGAAGCTATTCTGGAATTCCTAGGAATCCAAAAAGGTGAACTATCAGTTAGATACCTGTGAGTCCCCTTAAGTTCCAAGAGAATATCAGTAGCTCAATGTCAGCTCTTAATTGACAAAATAGTAGGCAGAATAACCTCATGGACAGCTAAATTCTTATCTTATGTTGGAAGAATTCAATTGATCAAAAGTGTTCTATTCTCTATTCAAACTTACTGGGCACAAATCTTTGTGCTCCCGAAGAATATCACTAAGCTAATTGAGGCAATATGCAGAAGCTTCCTATGGACAGGGGAGGGCAACATCTCTTAGAAAGCATTGCTTGCATGGGAAAAGTATGTATGCCCAAATCAGTAGGGGGATTTAACATTATGAGCATCACATTGTAGAACAAAGTTGTTATATGTAAACAATATTGGAATCTATGTAAAGAGAAGAACAAACTCTGGATTCAATGGATGCACAGTTACTACATCAGCGGAAGGAACATATGGGAAGTCCAACTGAAGCAAACATCATGGATGACGAGCAAGATTTTGAAAGCAACGAAGACATTTGAGGAAGTAGGACTTAACCTTAAGGACATCAGGAAGATGAACAATTGTTCAATTAAGCAAATATAACATAAGTTGAGAGGAAGCTTCAACAAAGTAAGCTAGATAAAAGTTGTATGCAACAATGTTGGGTGCGCAAGGTGGGAAGTTATGCTTATAATGACAGCACATGGCAAGTTGTATACTAAAGATAGACAGAGAAATTAGGGAATGCAAATTGATCAGGAGTGTGTACTGTGCAGAAAAAAAATAAAACTATTTAGCATTTATTCTTTGAGTGCTCATATGCAGCTGAATTGTGGGGTAATCTATTGAATTGGCAAGGGACAAGAAGACCAATATATGGATGGCCTGAGGAACTAGCATAGGCTGAAAAATGGCTGAAGAGGCAAAATGCGAGAACTGAATTGTCACGACCAATTTTTTGAAAAAGCCGGGACCGGCACTTGATCACTAAGCATGACCGAGCGAACCATCTTTGCTCATCAAATCTATTATAATTTCAAACTTTATATGCAACAACGCATTACTCTAACCAAATACTTTTGATTAATTTAAACATTTAAATAAATTAACTCCAAAACTTTATTCATAGTAACTAATGAAATACTGCTAAGTTATTATCAAAAATATCTGAATCTTAACCCAATGACTATGTCTACTAAGCCTCTACTGATAAACTGACGCACTGCTCAGGACATGAGATTTCCTGGCCAGTTCTCTAAATAAACAAAGAAATAGCTAAATAAAAATAACTCTTAAGGAATATTCCACGAACAAAAGCGGAGCTCACCAATAGCACTGGAAGGAAAGGAAGTCCTAACTCGTAGCCTGCTCGCCTGCAAATCCGATTCCTACGTTATACCGCAGACCAACGTAGGTTCCCAAAAGAGAACGTCATACCATCCATTGTACTCAGTGAGTCTCAACAACAGGGGGAGAAACTTTAATAAAATATACATTATAAGCAAAGGTTATAAATGCATGTAAAACATAAAGCTTATAAGAATAATTCTAAATAATTGCATAATAGCAAATTCTTTTCTTTTTCTTTCTTGATAAAAATACTTCACTTGGGAGTTCCAACTATCCTGACTTAATTCTGTCTCAGTCACCATGTGATCGGCACGGGTTCGATCCCAACCTAATCGAATAGGCCCAATCCACGAGGTGCCACTCGCTTCATGGTTCTCAGCGCTCATGTATCATACCTTAGCATGGCTAAGTAAATTCTCAGGAACGATACTCTCGGCTCGTGTGCTCCCTACTTTGGCACGAGTAGTTTCAGGAAATCAATGCGTTGGTCAGGACCCTCGGTCTGGACGATGACCCCTTCTCAGAATAAAGGATACTCCCCAAAAATCTTTTCTTTCTGAAACTTCTTCTTGTGACTTTTCAAGTCTAAATCTTTTCGTTATAGAACATTATGTACATGCTCATATTGGTGTCCTTAAATGTAAAGCATGGCATAAGAATGAAATAAATATATAAAAATATTTCTAAAGATTCTTGCTTCTTCATAATTTTCAACATAAAAATAGCATATAAGAACAACACAAAAATCTAAAATTTAAGCACATATAGCATAATAGATCATCTAAACTTTTGCTAGAACAATTCTAAATTAATAGGTACGCACTCGCTCTAATTAAATAAAGATAAACTTTTTTAAGCAATTCATTAAACACCTTGTATGCATGCTTTTGTGAGTTAAACCACTTTAGTAAAGGGTTATATCAACTCACCTCAAAACTTCTCAAGCCAATACGTAGGCTCCAGTCCAATTTATACCCGTCAAACAATTGATTCTACAACAACCAGTGTATTTTAATTAATTTTCAAGTACTACACCTAATTATGAAATTTATTGATAATATAGAGGAAGAAGGGAATTAACTACTCAATTCTTAGCTAATACTATTGTAGGGTAATTGACGATAAGGAATTTTATATACCTAAGTTCAAGGATTAGTGGTGTGTAAAGAACCCTAGAATTTTCTTTTTGTTTGTTGCGTTGTTGCGTTTGTTGCGTTCTCCGCCTCTTTTTCTTTGTTTGGTGCTTCTGCGTTATTCTCCTTATAAGGCTTTAAGCCTTATGTTTCTTTTTCTTTTATTATTTTAATTGTTTTCCCCTTTTTTTTCTTTAACTACTAATTAGTAATACTTACTTTTAAATAACTAAATAACACTGAAATTATTAATATTTTAATAATATTCCTCTAATTATATATTCAGTTATTTAAGTGTGTGTGTGTATATATATATATATTCACTATTAGCAAGAAAATAATTATAATAATAATAATAATAAATTAAATTCTATAATTAGCGTTTCTCGAAACTTTTATAAATTTGAGGAGTGTTACATAAATTATATAAGATGACATTGACAGCATGTGTATACTATGTCTGGCAAGAAAGGAAATACCAGAATTTTTCAAGATAAAGTGAGACGATGGGAGATTGTTGGCAAGATTATCACACAGGAACTACACTGTTGAAACAATAAGCAAGTGGAGAAAGCAT